>OX101785.1:13136223-13168723 GCA_944452715.1 Ophion slaviceki
CGCGTTTAAAGTTTCAATTTCACTTTACACGAAGTGTAAAGTTTCAGTTTATCTCAGTCAATTTTGTTCGGATCGACTTGAAATTTTCAGGACATATTCTCAGTCACTTATACTTCAAAAAAATGCAATAAAAAAAATCGATTTTTTCAAAATCGCAAGTGGGGGTAACCCCTTAAACTGTATGAGTGTCGCTATCGCCCGAACTAGGATTATTATTTTATATTGCCAAATAACAAAGTGACTCTGCAGACATGGCTGATCGATTCCAACGATGGGTAGCTTTGAAGTTGAAGCAAGGAGGACACTCGTGGAGCACAAAATTCATACCTTGAAAAAGACGGCAGAATTGGCTTATCTCTTGTGTTGAGATTTCGGCATTGAAAATCCGAGGAAGTTGTAAATTTATCAGGAGAAGTTCAAGTCTATGCTTATTCAGAGTCATTTAGCTCGGTATATTTGCACCGTAGAGATAAATACGTACTTTATGCATCTCTTCGTCATTGGACAGGTCAATTCGAGGATACGATTTTTTCGATTGTTCATCCCTTGGTCCATGGGAATTGGAGTGTAACTACCGTGGAGCTGGTTGTGGTTTTGCAGCCTGATGGATAAATTTATTCTTCCACGTAGCCACATATATAGAGTTTCTGGTGTGTTTCTCGGTACTCTATTATTTTTAGGAATCGTTGTTCGATTTATCGATTCGTAGTGAGAAAAAGTATTGATCGCACCGCGCCGACGGACTCTTCATTAATAATTTCGATCAATTGGACAAATGAAGGGATCAATAGCGAACACGTTCACAGCTTGTCGAATCCCGAGTCGAAATTTTCGAGCCGCGTTCAACCCACAAAATGAAGGCGAGCAGAAATCGGCGTCAGCGGATTATTGGGTATCTAAAGGAGGGTACAATGTTTGAAAGTACCATGCGTTAGAGCCTCCGATAAACCTCCGGCATGGCAGAAAGTAGGCTTTTTGACTCAAAGGAGGTCAGGGAGGGTCACAATTGAACCTACGGAACCTCAGGTGGGCCTACTTCGAGCGCTCCCGCAGAACCTACTGCCCCCCCTTTCGGCCTACTGTACACTGCTAAACAAAAAAATTAATTTATATAGAATCTATTTAAATAAAATAGGTTTTTTTCCTTGTCTCCCAGCCTACTACGATCATATTTCTTTCAAAGATATTTATATATGTTAATAAAGATGAGATTCAAATTAATCTTCATTTGCTTACAATGTACACTGTAAAGCTTAGTGTACTATATGCAAAAAGTATTTCATAAATCGAAAATAAAATGAACGCATTATTTGTCAGCTTTACTACAAGGATTTTTCATCATAATTCGTCATTCCCTGGCCTTTGGAAATGATTTTTTTCGAAGAAAATATTTGCCCTATATGCGATTTGAAAACCTAGTCCTACCTACTCATAGCTACGCGCCGCTGCCCCTATGCTACCGAGTGCTTATAACATTTTGGTCGCTGGTATGGCATAAGAGACCAAATGAATACCTCCAACTATTTGTTGTATCACATAAGCTATAGATTTTTCAAACACACACACACACACGCGCGCGCGCGCGTGTGTGTGTGTGTGTGTGTGTGTATATGTTTATTTATAGAAAATCAATCTATTTAATATCGTCCAATAACTACATATTTTATTTGATCCTAATAAATCTGTGATTCGGTTTCATCAGTTTAACATTTTCATCTGTTCAAAAAAACAATTTAGTCAAGTTCACTGAATGGATCTAGTTATTTTTTTTAATTTACCTTAAATAAAATATTTGTAGAGTTAAGCATTTTTCTATTTGATTGAACTAATGGTCCATCTTTATTGTAACACTCATATCAAAGGGGCGGGGGGTAGTGAAGGTGGAGAGAGAGGAATTTTATATATATATATATATATATAAAATAGGCGGGGGGTAGTGAATTCCTCACTCTCCACCTTCACTACCCCCCGCCCCCTTGATATGAGTGTTGCAATAAAGATGGACCATTAGTTCAATCAAAGAGAAAAATGCTTAACTCTACAAATATTTTATTTAAGGTAAATTAAAAAAAAATAACTAGATCCATTCAGTGAACTTGACTAAATTGTTTTTTTGAACAGATGAAAATGTTAAACTGGTGAAACCGAATCACAGATTTATTAGAATCAAATAAAATATGTAGTTATTGGACGATATTAAATAGATTGATTTTCTATAAATAAACATTTTTAAAATCAATCATTTTAATAATGGAATGCAATAGGAAAAATTTGGTTCTATGAAAAATCTAGGTAATACAAATTTTAAAAAAATCAAATAGACGCGGTTAGTTAATATCATAATATTTAGCGGGAAAAAATAAAAATATGCTTCATACATACACGTGGAAATATTTTTTTAATTTTCGACGTGCTAAAAATGAAAACAAGGAAAAATCAAACATCTTATTTGAAATCGACGGTAATCGGCCGTCGCCATTTATCAACTCATTATTGAATAAACAAAAAAAAAACAAAACGAACAAAAACAAAAAGAAAAAATCGAATGAGGTTGAATTCTAAACCGACAATTTTAATCCTTCAGAACATGAAATAGACTATAATTAACACCCTATCGTTCCATATAGAAATCAACATTATATGTTATTTAGATATACACGGCCAGCTAAAAGTTTTCGGACACTCCACATAATCGCAAAACTTTTGAGCGCTGGATAATTGCCAAATAATGTTCGAGTAATATAATTCATTTAATTTATTATTTCACGAAGATACTATAAAGATCTATATGATTAAGTAATTTCACAGAGCTTTATAGTATCTTCGTACAATAATTATTATTCTACCATAAGTTTGCAATGATCCAAAGTGATATTAAGTTTTGCAGTTATCTGAAGTGTCCGAATACTTTTGACTGGTAGTGTATATTCGAATATATTAACGCAACCACATATTTCGAGTATTATATATATATATATATATATATATGTGTAAAGTATTATATAATATATACCGTCGCTTAAATGTTTGGACACACCAGTCGATATTTCTTGCTGCACTAAAAGTCACATAGCTTCGTAAAAAAAAGATAACCAAATTTACCGAACGGCGTTTTGACGGGAACAAAATCAGCTGTATATTGCTTTTCTGAAATATTTCTCTATCATTTTATTTTCGACCCGGTACGCACTTTTATACGTGACTGATTTTCGGCTTATTTTCGACCATCAAGAATTGAACGCATGACTTATGGAAAAAAAAATTGTTACGTTTATCCATGATGAACTTAAACGGGGTAGCAGGAACTTCATTTGCGTTTTTTATAAAGTTTTGTACGATTTTTTTCGCAATGTTATTTCATTTTTTGCTAAAAAGACCAATTCTAGATAATGCAATGCAACTCAAGAACTAGAGGGCTTAAGAAGAAATGTCAAGAACGAAAAACGTCGCGTAAGCTTATACTGGATAGACTGGCATTTTTTAAAGAATTTTCCTGTGAGATTTTTTCTCACAGGAAAATGCCTATTAATTCGATAGAATTGGAGACTGTATACACAAGCATTCTTTTATCAATTGCCAATAAAATAATAATAAATCGATATTGGGCAAATTTGATTGTTTTCGCATATTAATATTGGACTATTAATTTGATAAGGGGACGATGTATTTTTATTAATTTCGTATTATTTTCGTCATCGAACGGGTTACCGATCAGGTCACAATGGAATGATGATGGAGGAGATATCGAATTTGGGCCGAAAGCAGGTTAGGTGGGGTCGAGGCAACAGTTTGAGATTGAAAGCAGGTTAAGGAGGCCTGTGCTCTGCACGTTTCACTGAAACTGGGGGTCGAGAGAAGGTTTGGGAGGTCTAGCAGAGGCTACCCTGGGCCAAGAGGAGGTCTCTTCATGGCACTGAACTCGACAAATGAGGTTTCGTAGGTTCAACGGAGGCTGGCGGCTTATGTGTTACAAAAGAAATGGGTCCTGCGAGGGTTCAGAGGAGGCTAAAAATTTCGACTCGGGATGCTCGTCGAAAATTAATCCGCGATAATGAACATGGATGTCTATGATAATGAACGTCTGTATAATAAAATCATCCCATTTAATAATGCGTATCCTTTTTGATTACTCTCTTTATTTCTTGAAATACCGATTGCATGGTTTATCAAAGTTTACGATGACGTGCTTTCACTTTTTTCGACAAAGTACCTAAAATGCCTCAATATTTGATCAAAAGAAAATTAAAAAATAATAGCAGTAGGATAGGAGAATAAAAAAGTCGATCACTAGAAGTATACTGCCAAAATGAGTCGGAAAATAATTCCATGAAAACAGCCCTGTTTTTCTAAAGATGAGAGTGAAAAATGTTCAACTTACAATATTCAAAATTGACCACGTCACAGACGATTTAGTGAGAGCAGGTAGCGCAACAATTTACGTATACTAAAACTTTAATCGCGTTTTTCTCGAAACGACTTTTCTCAATCTGGCCGGAATCATAACTCTGGCTATAATTGTCTGATTTTTAATTTTAAAGAACAAAAATTTTCGTAATTGCAGTAGCTATTGTACGTAGGCGTTTTTTAAATTTATTATATCTTTATCCCCCGAATATGAGTAAAATTATTACCAAAATTACATTTTTTTAAAACACCCACCAGTTTAGTGAATAATTTGTTTTCTTGGAAAAAGGCTACGTTCAACGAGAACTACATTTATATAGATTATAAAACCTTTTTATATTTCCCGTTCAGACCTACCATTGTCCAGTTATCGATACGGCCGTTGGACCACATTTTTATACACAGGCTCTATTGTACTACAATATTTTTTTATACTTTATTATACTTATTATACTCTAATAATAGAGTATAAAAAGTATAAAAAATTATTATAGAATAAATAATATAAATAGTAAAATATAATAGTATAATAGTATAAAAATATAAGAGTATGAACATTATATTTTTTATAAAAATTTACACGAAATACGTTCAATGTACGCTTCAGAGCATATCTTTTTTCCAAATCCCAAATAAATAATCTAGTAGACAAAAAGGCGAAACTTTTTCCAAGTCTCTCAAGTGTATTTGTTTCGATAATCAGTGGTACGTGCATACGCGTAATTGTGGTACATCACAAACTCGATTCTACTTTCTCAGTTGTTGCTACAGAGATAGCACTTTGGCTTTCCTCTAATTCCATAGTGAACATTGAATATTAATGAGGCTCGTATTTCCGGCAAATACTCTCCAGTATGCTCGTTTTCACGTCAGCTGAAATGTAAGTGCTTCAGAAACAACAGTGATGTGGAAGTTGTGTTTTTTGTCATTGATCCGGAAATGAGAATTTTAATAACGCATGTCTCGTCTCGTTTCCGGTGTCGCGCGTTTACTTTTTCGAGGACGATCTTCGTAGGTGGGGTGCGGTGCGGTTGTTAAAATCAATATATTGAGGGAATGTCGTCTACGTACAGTGAGTAAAAAAGTATTTGTACACATTGTCTTTTTCAAATTATCCTTCGAAAAAAATAAAATGCTGCACCAAGTTACTGTGTTCGATAGCTCATCCTGAATATACATGGTGTCGGTTTACAAAAATCTTGGGAAAACACGAACAAAAAAATAAAGCCAAATGAACAACAGTTTCAAGTGAGATGTACAAATAATTGTTTAAGGCGGGATATAAATTTACAACGATAAAAATATCGATTTCTTTTTTTTTCTTTCTTCAAACGATAGAACTATATATGTACAATATTTTCCCAAAGTTTTAAAGCGAAATTCGAAAAACTTCAAACGCGTTTTTTCTCAAAACTGCATTATCGAAATTGGCGTGCAGGATTACTCAAAAACTATTAAGCCGCTTGGGTTGAAACTTGGTAGAAATATTGAAAATATTGGTACCTTCTATTTGACCAGAATTGTTTTTGAAAAATTGGAAAAAAAGTACTTTTTTAATCCACATTTTACAGAAATGTTGCGTGAAATGTTGATTTTTTTTGTAAATGCGTGCCATTTTCTTAAATTTGCATTTTTTCATTTTAATTACCGTCACATAGAAACCTATACATGTTCTAACTGAAAAAATGTTTGAACTTGTTTGCAAATCAAAGTCTACGGGAAGCTCGACTGCACGCCGATTCGCTACTCCCGCGGCGACCTTGCTGTAACACTCTGCCACAGCTCGGTCATTTTGATGATGAATTAATTAAAAAAATTGTTTTGTATACTTGAGGCGTTACCCCCACTTGTAGCGCAAAAAAGGCCTCTTTTGTGAATTTTTTTAAAAGAAAACTACAAAACTTTCTTAATCGATAAATATACCATCTTAAAGAACACATCTTGAAGAACTTTCAGTAATTTTTTTATTGAAAAATATTACATTGTTTAGTGGCAAATGGCCGTCAATGAAATAATGTTTTTATATACACGGTTTGCGGTGACCAACATTGCGGCGAAGTGGATCATCTGAAAAAAAAATGCAGATGGATTTAGTCAAATATAAGTATAAACTAGTCTTTAATCGAAGGATTTTAAAAAATATTCATTTTTCACAAAATGGCGGACAGTCAAAGTTAATGGTTCGATTTTAACGAAAAAAAACGGCCGTTTTTGGCTATAAAACGGCCATTTTTTTTCGAAAAAAAATTGAACGATTAAAGACTACATTTTTATGTATTAAATAAGCCTGCAAAATTTCAAGAAGATCGGTTCATTAGTGTTCGAGTAATCTTGGTCACCGACTTCAGAAATGCCATTTTGAGAAAAACGCGTTTAAAGTTTCAATTTCAGTTTACACGGAGAAAATATTTTTTTTTGTAAACTTACTCAAGTTTACAAAAAGTTTACAAAAAGTTACAAAAGTTACAAAAAGTTTACAAAAAAAGTTTACAAGTTTACAGATGACTTTGTAGAGTCATCTATTCCGGGCATCAAAAAAAAAACTGCACTTCAAATTGCACTTCAAAAAAATGCAATAAAAAAAAATCGATTTTTTCAAAATCGCAAGTGGGGGTAACCCCTTGAATATACTATTGAATTATACCTAAAGTTTGATAATTGTAAAATAATTATTTCTTAGTTAAAAAAATCTCTCAACATCGCTTATTTTTTTCCTGTCTAAATGTATATTCCGCCTTAACCCATTGTATATCCACCATGTATAACCTACGAACAAATATACAATATACATGAATAATTCCAGTGAGAATTTAAATATACAGTGATAATGGACCGTCGAAAACATTTGCACTTTCGTCCATTCTTCATTCTCCCCCCCCCCCCTCTCTCCCTAGTTTATTCGTCGATTATCCGACGTGGAAAACCGGAGGGTTTTTATAATCAGAGAAATAACAATCTACCTTACGACAGGGCTATATTTTCCGGCTCCGTTCGTTGCAATTGTCGGCGAAAAAAATCCTTGCACTCTCAATTAAAGCGAGACCAGCCGTAGAAATTCAGTTTGGACGGGTTACCTTCACCATCCCGGTCGGTTACATCGAGTGCGGACGCGCCCGCTCTCAAGATTCACTCGTTTCCACTTTCATTGTCTCAATTAAGAAGAGGCGCGGAGAGGCTTTTACGATTTTTTTTCGTTTTTTTCTTCGTTTGCTTTTTTCATCCCCTTTCCCAGTGACTCCGGTGCGGAATAGTCGAGAGTCCCCGGAGGTTGGGGTTTGTCTCTTCTGGTCCACCGAGAAAACCAGCTTCGCGACAACGACGAGTTCACTCACTCCGCGAGAGAGCGGCAAAGCCGGATCGAGGGGAAAAAAATGACCGCGCATTCGGAGCAGCCCCAAGTTCCTTCGGACGGCCTCTGGCAAGAACATCCGCAGGGGCTTATGTGAGAAAGGAAGCAGAATAAAAAAAAACCGAAAGAAAACGAAAAAACGCTCGGCCGAGGGCCGCTTGAGAGTACGACAAAGTTGCATTTAAAAAGCCAATTAACTTATCCAATTACCATTTGCTTTGGTGCAATTTGCCGTTCTTACTTTGCCACTATCTTCACCCTGTCCTCGAGCTGTACGCTCGAGGGACGTGAACGTGAAAAAAAAAGAAATATGACGAATTTTGACGGTAAGTAAAAAAGTCTATTGAAATATGGCAGCGAAAAAAGGCCTCGCGTAATCTCCTGTGTATAACGTCATTATGCATCGGAGAACGAGGTCATTGATCTTTGATGAATTATTCACAATTACTAGTCTCATCCGCGACTTAAAATTTATCGTCTAATTCATTCGAAAGTATTCTTTTCGTCTCTATAAACTGCACATTTTCTTGAGACTTTGCTTAGGCGAGGTTAATTGGATTCTCAGTGGATCTGTTTGTCTTACGTTTAATTTTACGCAGAGCATTCTCTCCCCCAGGTAGGAAATCAAAAGGCTGACGATGGAAACAAGCTTGTGCGAGCCTTGTTTCACCGAGCCTGAGTGAGACAGACCTGGCCCAGGTTTCATTGCATCGTTTGGAGCAGCCTGGAACCAAGACTGGCTGCTTAGCCTAAACTCAGGGTTATTTCAAGCTTTATTCAGCCGGTGAATTTTGAGGCTGAAAAATCAAAGCTGGATGCAGGCTTGTTTCAGGTTGTGATAAAATAAAATAAGTTTATAATAATATTTTTTCTGTACTTTTATGAAAAAAAAATTTAGCAATAAATTTGTCGGGTGTGAAGGCACGAAAAACGAAAGCGAAGGAGGCAGCTCAGAACATTTAAACATATGCTCTTATCGATATTTATGAGGTACACAAAAAAGTATATACGAAAATAAAAGTACGCAACAAAATAAAGTATTGTTTTTTAAAATATTTTTTTATATATATTTTGTAACAAATAATATAACAAATAAAAAATATATATAATAAATCAAATGAATTCTTTACAAATTTCTTAAATTTACCCCAATGTAGAATATAGAAAACTAAAAACAGGCCTCATATAGCTTCGGGAAGAGTTTGGGAAAAGCCTGGTCATAAATGCTCGTGAAGGCTTCATTAAGGCTCGTTTTGAGCCTTGTTGTTTCGTCGTTTCAGGCTTAGTACAGGCTTTTCTACCAGCCTTTGGTCAAGCCTGTGTGCAAGAGCCTGAAACCGCGTTATCATTCAGAGGTTCAGCTAGGCCTGAAAACAAGCTGGTGCTCAGCCTGAATTAAAAAATGTGAGCCTTGTTTCAGAGCTTGGTGAGGCCTTTTTTCATCGTCAATTCCTATCCGGGCCTGCAGGCAAAATACGCATGGAATATTTCTCACTACGTGTAACAGGACCGGAAGTCAGACATTTAAAAATGCGGGGATCGAGTACCAAACTGATCAAGTCTCAGATTACTTGCAGTTCGCTACAGGATTGTGTAAAAATGTGATTCTGTGGCAGATTTCACTGGGTAATAAAAATCGACGGTACGGGGAATTATTAATGTCATTAATCATATGTTTCTTGGCTGAACTCAAAATTGACGAGAACCGTGACATGTTGGAAAATTGTAAAATCGATTATTATTGGGAAATATTTATCGACGCACGGCTGTTGGATAAAAGAGGATGACGGTCTGACACACGATTGACAAAGGTGCGATATCGCTTGTAGAAAACGTCGCTAGCTGGGCGAGAGGCAACAATGGCCCTTTCACGTTATAAAAGTTATTAAAAAAAAGTGTAACGAAATTATTGCGAAACTGGAATTATGACCGCTATGCCTTGCTGAAAAGCAGAAAGGGATTTGGGGGGGGGGGGGGGGGGGGAGAAACCTTCAGGTGAGGACGAAATTGCAGATTTTCATGATTTTTTTTTGAGGAAATATTTCTTCGTCTTTTTTGAGACTTATGACTTATGAATATTTTTGAGACTGTATTATTACTAGTTTCGGCTTTTACATGATAATTTTATATTAATCTTTAAAAATGGCGGAGGTATGGCACGATTTTTGCTTCATGAACACTCATACGCAGAATGTGAACCAAGAAAAAGTGAGAAATGTTGAACATCGATGAAATGGTACGCTTCGAAACATAACGATCCAATTTGCCGAAAATTCCCACATTTTGCAATGAAAATACTTTTTTTTTAATTTTCAAAACCATTTAGGGTCATATTTTAGACGATAAGGTTAGAAAGATTTATACCAAATTTCATCAGAATCGGTCGATTGGTTTTTTAGCTGTACGTCACGCCGGTTTTGAAAATGCAGTTGGGAAGACCGTGCCATACCTATGCGATTTTTGAAGATTAATAAATAAAAAAATACTATGTAACAGCTAAAAGTAGTAATAAAACATACCCTAAGTCTCAAAAAGGATGAAGAAACGGGACCGGGTTGAAATTCCGAACTTTGAATGCTCCTACGGTTTAAAATTCCTAGTTTAATGTTCCGAAATTGAAGATGGGGCCGGGTTGAAATTCCGAACTTTGAATGATCAGAACGCTCAAAATTCCGAAAGAATACTACCCCGAAAGATCAAAACTCCAAAAGAATTTTACACGAAAGACCAAAACTCCAAAAATCAAAATACCGTAAAAATAATTCGGATATGGAAGTTTTAAAAGTTTAAAAATTTTCAATAAATCGACGAATTATTATAAGAATTTTTTTAATTAAGAAGTGATTTTACCTCAATTTTAAAATTTGTCTAGACAATGTTACACGTTCTACATAATTTACAGTCAACTGTGTAGACTTTCGCTGCCATGATCTTGACATAAGGGCCGGGTTGAAATTCCCAACTTCGAATACTCCGACGGTTTAAAATTCCTAATTTCAATATTCCGAAATTACAAGTTTCGTCAAGATCACGCCAGCGAAAGTCTACACAGTTGACTGTAAATGACGTAGAACGTATAACATTGTCTAGACAAATTTCAAAATTGACGAAAAATCACTTCTTAATCAAAAATAAAATTCTCGAAATACTTCGTCGATTTATTGAAACTTTTAAAACTTCCATAGTCGAATTGTTTGACGGTTTTTAGATTTTCGGAGTTTGGTCTTTTTGTAAAATTCTTTCGGAGTTCTGACCTTTCGGGGTGATATTCTTTCGGAGTTTTGAGCGTTCTGATCATTCAAAGTTTGGAATTTCTAACTGGCACCGAAGAAACCTCTCAAAAAAAAATGAGAAAATGTTTTCCTCGCCTAAAGGTATCTCCCCCCTTAATACCGTCAAAATGAAGAATGAATTTATATAAAAAATCGGCGTACGATTGTCATACAATAACAAATAATGTGGCCCTGTAAAAGCAAAAATTATTGGTCCAAAACGCACTTTTTATTCTTTAAACGAATTCTTTTATTTTTCACGCGAGAAAGAATAATAACATTCCGAAATAATATTAAATGATAAATATAGCCCAACATAGACTCGATATAAAAATTAGTTTCCAAAAATTACTTTTAATTCAAACCCTATCTCCGACATCATTTTCCAGTTAAACAATTTTTTCGTCGTGCTTGCAGTTTCACGGACTACTACGTCGGGTGCACCATAGTCAAAAGCCGGAATAAAAAAGGTCGGAATTCCTGCTGTGGAATTCCGACAGCTTCGGCGGTTTTTTGCCAAAAGCCTCAGACGACTTCGGGCCGCTCGCACAGGCAGATACTCACGTGCACACGTCGTCATACTCGTATACGCGGAACGCATATTTTTCTTTCGCATTTTGCGCATAATGCTCATGCAACATTTACGAGACCAAATCCAAAGCGTTTGACTGCGTCTCTAACGTATGGCATGTACCCGGCAGCCCGGGAACGCCCGCGTGTACCTTCAACCAACTTCCCCATTCTCCTTGCCGGTCGATCACCTTTTGGCTTGAACGGCTTCGAGAGACTGCGAGAACTCGGCCTGCATAATACACGAAATTCGCGTCGGCATACACCAGGTGTATGAGAACGAATCTACGGTCGTTTTACGTATCGTATATGCATACATGTGTTGACGAATGTGGGAACACACATTTATTATATATCCCGAATCTCAAGTAGCAATTTTTCCGTTGATGCCTTTCCCGCAGTTTATGCCGACAGAAATATTTTCTTCCACGACTGTGCATTCGGTTTGGTCTTACCAAGTCAGATCAAAACTTTCCATACAAATGTCAAAAGTTATTTGAATTGAGCGATCAAATAAGCTCCAGGTATTGGCAAGAGCTTATCCCGCAAGTCTTCATGAATTAAGGCAGTCTTATTTTAGTCAAGAGGCCTGAATTTGGGTGCTTTTTCGGGCTTGATAAAAAAAATAATAATTGTACTGTCTATTTTTAAGTCTTTTGTAATGAAACAGACTGTTAAAAATTGAAATTCCAAAAAACTGAAATTGAAATATTGAATATTCATATTCAATATTTTAATATTCAATATTTCAATTTTTTCAATTCAATACATTTTTCAAAAAACTTCGTGCCAAAAAATAAAAATTAAAAAGTTAGGGGCCTTTAAGTATGGCTGTGAAAAAAAGGTTGAGGCGGTTGACATAGTTCCAAAGCTCCGATTCATCTGAAACAGAGATAAAAGCAATTTCCTTTATCAATAAGAATGTTGTTATGGCAGGTACCAAAGAGAAAAAAAATTAAATGACGACTGTCTGAAAAACGTTAATTTTTCACCCTATTTTTGTCAACGTTTAATTTTTTTTTAAATAGCAGTGCCCTAGGTACACACGATGAAGGGATATATACTGAAGGTTCATTCGAAATTTGAAGTCAATCCGTTGAATAACACTCGATCTCGACAACCAGGCTGAAAAAAATCGTTTCGAGAAAAACGCTTCATCCCGTACATTTTTTAGTACAATTTCAGACAACCGGAACTATCGAAGTAGTATAATGGCATATTACAATTACGAAATATTAATCGGCCATTCCTGCCTCGTAAAGTGTGCCTTCCTCGACTTCGAAATGATGATTTTCCGAAGCTCGTTCTTCCCTCCGAGCTGTTCTAGGTTCCTTAGAAGCTTCGTAACTCCGACCGGTTAATCCTATTGTCGTCTCGTTTGTTGCCGTAAATATAGCGAATTTCGAAACTTTCTTCTCACCACATACTCCTAAGAGTCTATACTTTAATAAAATGCAAAAAAATCGATATTTTCAAACTACTATACTAAACTACTGCCTTAAGGTCGAGAGCGCTGTTTCGGAGGTGCTTTTTAGGATGAAATAACTAAAAAACAACCGAAAAATAAATACACATGTTTATTGATCCTTCAAAAGTTTGTGCAAACAAAGATAAATATATTTGTTGTCATGTACTTTTGTACGTTTGTTTGCAAACGTGCGCGAAAAACGCCCGCAATTGGCGACCAGTATGTGGACGTTGTGTGAATCTGAAGAAAAAACCAAACATATTCTCAAACGGTATAAGTTCGTGATTTTTTATACCAAATTTAACCAATAAATCACCCAATGGCGGCATGCCAAACTTTGATTATTAATTTTTCCTACTTTTCTGACTATTCTATGAGTTACGTAACAAAAAAATCGACTTGATTTTTTTACCAAAGTTGAAAAAAGGTCCACTGGATGCCTATACTGGTTACCGATTTGAAAATAAAGTTACAAGGCATAAGGAGCGTACTCCTTATAATTTCTCCAACTCGACCAATTTTATAAGTATCATTAAGAGGTTACCCCCACTTGCGATTTTGAAAAAATCGATTTTTTGGATTGCATTTTTTTGAAGTATAAGTATCCGGGCCCATACAGAAGTATGGGCCCGGAATAGATGACTCTATGTAAGTTTACAAAAAAAATATTTTCTTCATGTAAACTGAAATTGAAACTTTAAACGCGTTTTTCTCAAAATGGCATTTCCGAAGTCGGTGACCAAGATTACTCGAACACTAATGAACCGATCTTCTTGAAATTTTGCAGGCTTATTTAATACATAAAAATGTAGTCTTTAATCGTTCGATTTTTTTTGAAAAAAAAAAAAGCCGTTTTATAGCCAAAAAACGGCCGTTTTTTTTCGTTAAAATCGAACCATTAACTTTGACTGTCCGCCATTTTGTGAAAAATGAATATTTTTTAAAATCCTTCGATTAAAGACTAGTTTATACTTATATTTGACTAAATCCATCCGCATTTTTTTTCAGATGACCCACTTCGCCGCAATGTTGGTCACCGCAAACCGTGTATATAAAAACATTATTTCATTGACGGCCATTTGCCGCTAAACAATGTGATATTTTTAAATAAAAAAATTACTGAAAGTTCTTCAAGATGTGTTCTTTAAGATGGTATATTGATCGATTAAAAAAGTTGTGTAGTTTTCTTTTAAAAAATTCATGAAAAAGGCCTTTTTTGCGCTACAAGTGGGGGTAACGCCTTAAACAGTCTTCACAGACGCATTCAGTAAGGTCTCTAGAATAACAAAATTAAATAAAAAAAGCATTTCCGAAATTTCTAGACAAAGATACTGCTTTAATCTTCCATCAAAGTGACAGGTCCTGAAAAGGTGGTTGGGAATTCGACCAGCCTTATGTTAGTTCAACTCGATGAAATTGAGAAAGATCGAGGTGCTCGTGAAGGTGCTTTTTTAATTGTTATTATCAACACGGTTTGAGCCAGGAAAAATTGATTCCGGTTCGAGAGATATACAGTGTGCCAAGATTAACGGCGACAAGGCGATCCGCAACATGACAAAGTGCCGTCGAACCCCTAGACATTCGTTCTCCCAACCACCATTGCGAGAATCATTATCCTGCAGTCAGTTAATGTCCCTTTCTCCCGGGTTCACCCTCCCATTTGGCACAAATTGCCTTAATGCACGCGCGCACTTCCAGCAAATTGCCTCCTCAGAGCGTGCGATAACGGTTCATAGGCCCGAATGATTATTCGGTCGAGTGCACCTGCCACGAGTCTGAAAATCATTCAGCGAAACGCCGCAGACCTGAGTTAAACGCTCACTCCGGGTAGTAGAAGAGACGTACGTATAATGAGCTATTGACGAATCTCTATGGATTCTCTCCAGCTAACACCAATGGGAACACTTATTGTGGCTACGAGAAACAATTACAAGTGGTATATCGAATCCGCTTTCCATCCCATTGGGCATATGCGAACGCCAACTGAATCCCCCGGTAAAGATAACCATGAAATGTTTTTGGAACTTTTTTTTAAACGGCTCGACCGAATGTCTTGAAATTTTCACACTCAACGTCCAATTGCTGGAGGTTCGAGCCTCCACCTCCCTCATACGCGCGATTAAAAATATTAAGACGTTGAATAAGTTCTCGCTGTTTTCCAATGAATGTCGTAACCAGAACTGCGTGCGTGCAGTTTAACGCACCACGCCACGGTTCGTGCGCGGTGCGAGGGTGTATTTTTCGTAATTATTTTCAAGCGAACGATAAATGGAATTCTTTTTATTAACACTCATAGTCAACATATACATATAGAAGACTGTATACAAATTTTTGTACTCGAATCTAAAGTATAGTTTGCGGTGTACGCCGCTTCCAAGAGAACACTTCGACGAAATTGTTGCTCGGCGGTTGACAGCGATTAAGCCATACGGTTCATCTGAAAAATAAAATAAAAATATATTTAGAAACTGGACATATAGGTTTACAGCATCACGTGGGGAAATTTTGATATCGAAAAAAAATGGCGGACCAGCGAAATTCCAAGTTTCGTCATTTTTTTCGACTTTTTCAGCTTAAAAGAAACTATGGCGGATATCAGAAATATTCTAGTTCGGGTGAGAACTATATATGCGCTGATTAAAACATACAAATTACAGCGAAATCCGTTCAATAGTTTTTTAGATATCTCAGAAGCCAATTTGAAAAATACCATTTTGAGAAAAACGCGTCTGAAAGTTCAGCTCTTGAGTCTGTCACCACTTGGAGATCCTTCCTCGAGATGCTCCCATCCGTCTTCCTAAGTTGCATTCTCCGATACAGCGGTGGTACCTGGCGACAACGGCCTGCACTCGATTCTCGTCTAACACGAGAGGAGACTGATTCTCCATCGACTAGTATGAAGAACCCAATGTCGATGTGCATTCTCGTATCCTCCACGACGTTTCGTGTGTCGTAGACCGTACGAGGCGATCTTCCTCGATCAAAAAGTTATGTTCACTGTCGATCCTCGAGTGTAAGAAGAAGCGCCGTCGTGGCGACTTGCCAGCTGATGCTAGGGGCTCGCGTTCAAAAAAAGCTTCGAAGGGATGAGATAAGGGCGAAGAGAGAGAAAGAGCTCCCTTCGCAACTGTCGGAGATATGGGTATATGGTATTGCTTTTGCTGTCTTCCGCTGTAAGGCTCTCTCACTTGGCTTTTTCGTCTCTTTCCACCTGCTTGCACACCACGTTCTCCGCTTTCCTTTCTCGCTGGAGTAAATGTGGAAGCGTTCAAAGAGCAGAAATTCAAATTCGGTCTTCATTCTTTTACCTTTTTGCGCACACTACTCGTTATTCTCTCTCTCTCTCTCTCTCTCTCTCTCTCTCTCTCTCTCTCTCTCTCTCTCTCTCTCTCTCTCTCTCTCTCTCTCTCTCTCTCTCTCTCTCTCTCCCTCTCCCTCTCCCTCTCTCGCTCTCTCCCCCTCTCCATCTCTCCCTCTCTTCTCGCCCTCCCCTCTCTCTCTCTGTCTCTCTGTCTCTCTCTCTCTCTCTGTCTCTCTCTCTCTCTCTGTCTCTCTCTCTCTCTCTCTCTCTCTCTCTCTCTCTCTCTCTCTCTCTCTCTCTCTCTCTCTCTCTCTCTCTCTCTCTCTCCCGCCCTCTCTTTTTTTCCTTACCCACTTTCCTGCGTTTCGTAGCATGTGGAGGCATGTGGAAACTTATATCTCGCTACGCTCCACTGTATTGTAGCGATGTATACTATGACGATATTGCACGCCAACATCTTCTAGACCTCGCCTTCGTGGATGGTCTCGCCCTCCGTTTCGCCTTCGGAACTGGCCTGAGAAAAACCGCCCGGGAAAAAGAGTCGTCTCGTATGTGTGTACACGTAGGCATTTGTAGCTTTTCTCTGGTTGAGGGAAACGGAGACGTTTGCCGGACGCGAAGACTCGTATTTGCACATCTCCATACGCCGACGACTGACAGCCGTTCGCCATCGAGACTTTACCTGTTTACTTTGGATGCCTTGCTACGTGGCTCGTTTCATTTTGTTTTATCGAGCAGCCAGTAAATGCAGTCGTTGGACTTATTTACGATTCCTACTTCGCTTCTCATCTAATTTCGCTGGTTTTGTCTCATTCAAATTGGAATATAGGATCCAGATGCGATTGGGTGCCAAATACTTGCACGGATAGGTTTTCGACAGCAGCTCGTGTAGGATATTTTCAACGGAGGATACTGTGACGGGCCGACAAAAGGCGGTTTTCGATTTTTTTGTCTGCTGGATTATTTATTTGGGATTTGGGAAAAGGTAGGTTTGTAAAGATACATTAAACTTAATTCGGAGAAATTTTTATTTTTTAAAGTTAAAAATTAACAGCGTTATTGAGGGATAATAGAGCCTCTGCATAAAAATTGTGGTCCAATCGTTGGATCGATGGCTTGGCAATGTTGAGTCTGGAAAATAAAAATAAAAAGGCTTCATAATTTAAATACATGTAGTGCTCGTTGTACGCAGCTGTTTTTTGGACAAAAATCACAAAATGGTGGGTGGTCGAAAAAGTGTCATTATGGCGAAATTTTTACTTATATTCGAGCTCTGAAAAATATTAAATTTCAAAGAAACTAAAAAAAAACAGTTATTTACTACGATAGCTACTGGAAATACGGATTTTTTTGTTTTAATGGCAAATGGGACAATTATAGTTGAAGTTACCTAAGATTCCGGCCAGATCGAGTTAAGTCGTTTCGAGAATAACGCGATTGAAAGTTTTAGTATACGTGAATAGTTGCGCTACCTGATTTTAGTAGATCGTCTGTAATTTCTTCAATTTTCAATATTTTAATTTGAAAAATTTTCACGTATTCTCGAATGTGTACACATTGAGAAAATTAAAAAAAAAATCGATTTTTACCCGCCACAGTGGTGTCCGCCTTAATACAGTCTTTGTACTGTATTAATTTTTTTTACTTATAGTATCCGGATACTTAATAAACACGAAAAAATTGAATCTGAACAACTGATCAACATTCTTGTAAAAATTTCCAATCGCAGTTTGAAATGAAAAAAAACCATATAACTCACAAAATTAAACTTGTGGGATATTTACTTTAACTTGTAAACACTATTTCTGTATAAAATACGCGTAAACTAATTCTGTCGGGCATGTGCAATAAAAAACGAGAGGACAATGTCACGAGGCCTCAATCTTGAGAATTCATACTTTTTCAACGAACGCAAATATACCCTATAGGGTATTAAATGTTTAAACATTCAGAATTGTTAAATGTTGAAAACAAATGAAGGATCATTGTTATTAACTTTTGTCTACGACCTGCATTGGTCCGCCAAAATATATAATTAAGTGAAAAGCAAATGCGAGTGGGAAATTGATCGATAAGCATGATGGACGTCGAGTAAATATTGTACTCTACGACAATCACGAATTCAGCCAAAAATTTCGTCCCACGAAGCAACCGATACTGTTTGTATTCTACAAATATATGGGGGTACGAATAGTCGATTGTGTGGACACTCCGCTGTGACCCATTGACACCCGTTTATTAATTATTATCGTTGATTAATTATTATACTGTCATCCAACGCTGAGCGACGGTCTACAAACCGTTCCTACGGTAAAGTACGCCCACTCATCTTTCGCTTTTGCGATTGAATACAATTTACGTACAAAAGGGGGGAGCTGAAGTTTGATTGAAAATCGATTTTGTAATTTCGCGCTTTTCTCGTAAATGCGTGGGTGGAAAATTATACGAAGTTTCTTCAAATTTCACCGAGATCCGCCTTTCATGGATATTTGAATTTGATTTCAATTGTTGTGGTTACGTGTGGGAATGTACAGCCTCGACATGAAACACTTTTAAAAAAATGTACGTCTACTTTATCGTGTAATAAGGGGATTTTGCGTTGCATCAAGATTTCCAGAGTGTCGAGAAAAGTATATTTAGCGCATGAAAGAATGAAATGTTAAGTATAAGAAAGAGAAGGCGACTGAGCGAGCAAAAGTTTTGAGGCGTCATAATGGGGACCTTCGGAGTGTGAGAGCATGAAAGGAGTCTCCTCGAAGTAGTAGTGGATTCTCTCGTAGGTCGTACAATTTTACAACCTCGAGATGGAGGTGAAGTCCTCATCTTTGTCGTCGTTATATTCTTTTGTGTCTAGGCACTGCTGGCAACGACAGGGACGGCTACTTCGGGGCCCTTTCTTATAACCAAACGATGAGTGTAAACCGAGAGGGAACGAAAAGCCCCGCCTGCACTTTCGAATCTTAAACTACCCACGACCAGCAGCGACTGTTCGTCTTCTTGTGATTTTTCCCACTTGTCGTTCTCTCATTAAACGCTCCGGGGATTGAGTGAAAAGCTAAAACAAAAAATCTTGCTAAATTTTGTTGACGAATGATACACACTCCCTTTCAGTTTTCATTTTTCAGTTCATTTAGAGAATGCTTCCGGTAAAATCATTCGAAGCTCGAGATACTCATTTTTCAGATGAACTTCCTTAAGTGTCAACCATATTCCCCGGATGGTATCTGTTGGGATGGTGTCTGAGAAAAATATTTGAGAAAAATATCTCTTCAATTTGCGATTAATTTAATAAAAAAATAAATAATGGGGTCGTTTTGACCCCATTTTTTTTCAAGTGACTGTATCGCAAAACGAGGCAAAACTATGGTTAGAATGTTCCCCCACTCCTACTCTATAGGTGGACACTCGGCCCCCATCCTACGCCATGCCCGTGTACTGAGGACAGCTGTCGAAAAAGGACCTGGGGTTGAGCTGACCCCGTTTGGGTATGCAGTAGATGGGTGAAAGTGAATTTTTTGGTGAAATTTGATGTTTTATTACTAAATTTAAGTGAATTACAATAGAAAATGATCTTAGATATTTTTTTTTGTCTTGCGCTACTATAATAAATTATGTATGTATAATGCCGATCATAAAATTAAGAGACAGTGTCCGTTATACAGGATGGCTATGTGCAACGAGCACCGCATGTACTTATGCGTCTATTCTGGTGAATGTCAATAAAAATAAATCATTGAAGTAAAAAAAATGCGGAAAAAATACTTTTTCAACAATTACTCGGCCGAAGGAGTTGACTTTTTTCATTTTTCACTATCCTGAAAAGGCTCAAATTCAAACCTCCGAATAAATATACTTTTTGGAAAGACGGTCGACACTGTTGTTTTTTTTCGTATCTACAAACCTTCATCTTGAAAAACCTCAAAGGAAAAAATGATGATCTTTTTCGTACAAGTCCGTATTTGTCAACACATCTCCCACTCTGACCGAATGTTTTGGTACTTAACTCTTCTTTTTCGTGAAAAATAAATTTTGGGCCATAAAACAAGTATCATTGACTACAAAAAACGTCTCTACAAAAAAAATGCATATTTACCGAAACACAACGATCTGAAAAACGTCTGGGGTCCGATCGACCCCACATGCAGTGCGATGTTCACGGCAGAAGTGTGCAGTCGAAGGATTACCCTGTTTCGAATAGCGTTGTCTATGGCGCCTATAAGGCTGTGTTTAGATTTCAAAATCGCGAAAATTGATGAGGTGTCGCTCCTTCCTCCAGCAACCAGACATCAGCCGTGAAAATTCCCACTTACCCGGTCTGTCCGTTTTTGCAAGAAGTTGCAAAAACGTTTCATGGATTCCTTTGCCCTCAAAATGGTGTGTCGTTTAAGACACATCAGATTTCAAACGTGATCGTAACAAATTGATTACGTCATACAAATTCACACCTCATCCTCTATTTACTGCAATCAGATGACCAACCGACTGTCATGAATCAGCAGAAGCTAACAGCTGGCATTCTTGCGTGACATGCCGTTGATCGACCAGTTGTCGAAACACGAACACGATTCATCAGGGCTTGGGGATTCGGGGTATGTATTGACGCGAGAACAAGCTCCGGAAAAAGAAAAAAACTTGTGAGAAAAGGGGAGACGATGATGAAAGAGTATTGTCGAAGTTAGCTTCTCGTATTTCTTCATGATTCTCCATATATATATATATATATATATATATATATATATATATATATATATATCCAGGCGTGTAATAGTGTAATAGGAAGCAACGCGACAACGGGACATATATAAGGGGCTTTCGCGCGTCTTTTCCAATTCTATTAGGACGGCACGCGAGGCCACATGGCGCACCCTCCTCCATTGCAATCTCGTGCTCGATGACCTACGCCACCAGCGCGAAGGGAGCTACACGCCCTTCTTAACAATCGGTATTGCTCTCAGGCTCTCCCACGCTACCCTTTTTTCCTCCACGGCCCTTTTTCTTTCGAGCAGAAAGCTCGCGAGATCGTTCATTCGAAATGGGTATATTCGTCTGGGCCGGAAGCCGATTATCGAAGCGTTGACGTTGAGTCTCGTGCGACGTTGCCTGTTGACGTGATGAGGAATGTGCTTACTTACGAGGGCAAGGTGACGTGGGGTGTACACCAAATCACGTGGGATCAGCAAATCATGTAATCGCAGGTGTTGAACAGTGCTCACAAAAGTACGAAATGTATTTCCATTTATTTAAAATGGAAGGTACTCGATGTTCGAAATGATGTTTTCAGCAAATCAGTTGGACAGAATCGATTGGTAGATAGGGGAGAATCACCATATTTTGGATAGTTACTTTATGGGATAGTGAACTATCTCCAGTTTCCCGTAGTGGCGTCAGTTCTTTATTTTATACACTAACAACTAGTCGTAAGTTGTCGCCACTGCAAAACTTTTAGTTGCCTAGCAACATCAATGCCACCACAGTGAACTGATGTTACTTTTCGCCGGCGTGGAAAAATGCTTTTTGTGTTAATAAGTGTCTTCATTGAGGCAAGTCCAAATGATTTATGTTTTTTTTTGTGAACCATAGCATTTATTTACTTAATTAATATATAATGTTCGCAATAAACAGCAATATCTACAAAGATGTTACTGTTTATGTTCGCCATCTGAAATCTTAATATCGGATACTTTATCGAGCCCAATATTTTTTTGAGTTTGTGCCAAAATGTTCCTATCTAATTAAAGATTAACTCGCGAAGACTGATTTTTCTTTGTAATGATTACAAACTTACAACAATAAACATTTTATTTGATTTTATATAAAAATAGTCCCTTGAAATCAGATATGAGAAAAATAGTTTGGGCACTTATATCGGATATCCAATTATAGGCAACCTTTTTGAAAACCATGATTTCTGTATTTTTTTTCAAAACATAATATAAGCCAAACTATCCAAATGTAATGTCTAAAATAATTATAAGCATCTTGTTGTGTATGACAAGTAGATAATGAAATCGTAAAATTTGAAGGTCTCAGCAATTGTTTACTTTCTTTTTTAAATTTTAAACAAAAGTATCCGACTTATGTTGCTCTCCCCTACCATTCCGCGTGTCTAGATCATAATTGAAGACCCTCGTCGAATAACAATATAAGTTGCAGAGAACTCACGGAGTTGATTGCCGTGGTAGCATGGGAATTAGTCGAATTAAGGGAGCCCACCATTCTGACGCGCCAAAAACGATCGTTTTTCTGATTTTTTTTGTCTACTAGATTATTTATTTGGGATTTGGAAAAAGGTGTGTTATTAAGTATATTCTGAACTTATTTCTCGTGAATTTTTATTTGAAATAATTAAAAATTAGCAACGTTTATCGGGGGAAAAAATTCACAGTATGGCAGGTGTTAAAAAAAGGGTAATTTTGGCAAAATATTTACTTATATTTGGGGGTTAAAAAAACACTCAATTTGGAAAGAAAAAACGGCTAGGTACAACGATAGCTATTGCAATTACGGAAATTTAGGTTTTTTTAAATTGAAAATCGTTTCTAGAAAAACTCGATTAAAAATTTTAATATACTTAAATCGTTGCGCCACCTGCTCTCACTGAATCGTCTGTAACTCGGTCAATTTTCAATATTTCAACATGACATTTTTTTGCACGTATTCTTGAATATCTATACACTGAGAAAATGCAAAAAGATCAATTTTTTTACCCAGTCATAGTGTCCTGCCCTAACTGTTGATTGAAGCATCAGCATGAGTTTGTTAGAGTTCCATTCTTTTGGTAAATTTACGATTAAATACTATGTTTGAACCTAGACGGGACTAATTCTACAAGATAACTTCATCCTCAACACTTATACTCAGTGCTTAATCGAAATAAACCTATCATTATTGTCTTAACATATCAGGATATGCAATTAAAAATTCACTTGAAAATGGCGAAAAATGTAATATTCCGGATTTTAGTAACCATTGGTGTTTTCATTGTACTTACAATTAGTATAGAGTGTCTCAAAATGACCTGACATTTTAATTTATTGATAAAACGTATTATTTATTTGAAAAGGACGAATATTTTAATATAAGGTACAAACATGGAGGTTATGTGTGGAACACAAAAACCGATAAATGGCCACCTCATCCCTGTATGCAAACTAGTGCACTATTTTCCCAATATTTTGGATAATGCATCATTGATTCGAAAATATTATTATGCAATTAATATTGTATACCCACATACATTGGTTGAAAATTGGTTGAGAATGGAAGAAAGCACTGGAATTCTATGAGGTCAAAGGGCACGTCTGCCTTGCGAGAATACAAGTCGAAAAGCATTTTGCTAGTATTGCAACTTTTTCGCAACTTCCATGATAATAATCCTGGTTTTTATGTCAATGTATATATCCGTATATGCGCAAGGGCGTACAAAAGTGGATGTGTCTGTGTGAGTGGAAAAGTGTCTTTATGGGTCCATATACGTCTGTGTGTGCACAGATCTATGAAATGGAAAAGCGAGGGTCAGGTTGAGAAAAAGTTTCGTGAAAAGTTGCTCCTCCCTGGAGCTCTGGAGCATTGTTTTAAGGATATTCCCCGGGGTCGAGACGAGCATGGAACCAGGGGATACCAAAAAGGGTGTTTCGAAAGGACTTTTCGCGTGAGAGAAAGAAAAGGCTCCAAGGATCCTAGGCGATAGTACAGAAAGGTAGGGTACACGTTTACGTAGAGAGGATAATGTATTATTCACACTGTTTCTCTGGTATATAACACTTGCGTATATATATATGGATCAGTATGTACGTATAGGATCGTGGCGAGATTTAACATCGGAAAGAAGAACTTTTAATATTTTTCCGGACGATTATTCCGAGTTAATATTCAGTCTCCGGAGTATGCGTGAAAATCAACTTCTATTCTGGATGAATTAGAATCTACGTATGTATTTCTCTGATAAACAATGTTGGTCGTTATATGGAAGATTTTTTATCCCGGACTCGCCGTCGAGGGCTCAGGTTTAATTAAGGTTCTCATAACATGTTACCACCGAGCTGAATTTTTTTCTGGACCTTAAAACCTCTTTGCTGATCATCCCGTGCAGATTAAATACGATCCACAGTACCGTTTTTCAGAAAAAAATCGGCAACTCGACGTAATTCGTGGGCTAATTACGTTACGCTTATGGAAAACCCCCAATGATTTTTCAGTGCGTTATTAATATTTGCTAACAAGTAACATACCTCAGGTGACACCATTCGATTTTGTTGAAATTTGGATATGACATAAAGCACCGAAATGTAAGCGATACGTATTTTTTTTATCGGTGGAAAAACGGTTTTAAGAGGTGAAACCACCCCTCGAAAAAGGCATCTCTAGGGGTAATATTGCAGTTTCACACACAAGGAGTCCACCGATTTTAATGAAACAAAAACGAAAATTCTTCTAATCCGAAGCAATGAAAAATCCACTATAGTGACATTGCAAAAAAAATGAAGGGGTTAACCACCCCTGGAGATGGATTTTTTCGAGGGGTGGTTTCACCCCTTAAAACCGTTTTTCATAACATATCCAAATTTCAACAAAATCGGAGGGTGTCACGTGAGGGATGTACCTTGTAAGTTAATGTTACCACGGAGCTGAAGAAATAGGTACGGTTCGACCAATTATCGGACTAACCCTTGGTACCGTGAAAATGAGGATTTTTAACGTTTATTAAGGAGGATTTTTAATGTTCATTTACGTTTTTTTTAGGATTTTAAGGTTTTTAAGGATTTTAAGGATTTTAAGGTTTATTTTAAGGATTTTTAATGTTCATTTACGTTTTTTTAGGATTTTAAGGTTTTTAAGGATTTAAGGATTTAAGGATTTTAAGGTTTATTTTAAGGATGTTTAATGTTTATTTAAGGGTTATTAGGATTATTAATGTTTTTGATAGGGAATTTGTGCGAAAATCAAGCACACCAAATATTAGACTGTGCAATCACAAATGCTACCTATCTTATCGGTATTCGGTACTTATGCCCGGGAACTTCAAACTACTCGGTCAGTATAATCAACAACGAATATTATTGGTTTTTATTCTCTTAGTTAGTAATAATAACTTAATATTAATTTGATAACTATGTTCAGAAATTATAAATTTCTAGACATTTCTAGGCAAAGACAAAATAACGCGGATTTTTTTTTCATGCATAATTTTTTTTTATAATATCGGAAAATTATTAAAGTTTTCCGAAGTTCCTTCGAGTTTATAGACAGTTTTAGTACACACTTTTTCTTTCCAGCGGATTTTTTTTACTCGGACCGATATTCATTTTTGACAGCTCCTTGGGCCGATATTGAGGTTACGAACGGGGCGCATATTTCTAACTTCGCTACACGTCTGCCAACCTTGGCATTATGATATACCAGGATTCACGACGTTGCCAATTCGTTTCGCGTTAATCGAGCGAGAAAAAGTTATAGAATATAATTATACAAAGTAATGAAAACACTTAATGTAATCACCGAGTGTTCCAAAATGCAAATTTTTACAAATAGATGTAGAAAAATAGTTCGAATACGCACGTTTAATGTGACGATTATTTGAAAGCTAACAGTTGGTAACAGTCAATCGTCTCCATGCATAAGCATAGGGCGCTCCCCTCGTACTTTAGCCCCGATGGCTAAACCCCATAACAACCGTAATCGTGGGCGCCGTTTTCTTCGATAACTTTCTCTCGGCTTCTCATATTCATAATAATATGAATGTAATATTCGTATGTTCATCGTTTCTGAGTTTATTTTTGCTTTTCCAAATAGCGCGCTTGGCTGGGAGATTTTTGTACATTTTTACAATTTTGATATTTTACAGGTTATGGCTAGTTGTAACAGTCGCAAACAGTTCATTTTTGGGATTTGTTTTTAGAAAATTGTAATAACAGATTTCTACAAAAACTAGGCGCATTTGGACAAGCTTTCCACCCGCGGCTTTGCTCGCGTAGACTTATGTTGAATGCTATTTAATGAAATGTACTCCTGTAATGTTTAATTAAGGAACACGTAGAATTGTGCTGAAGAGTATTGATCCTAAGTTTGCAGTAAATCTGACCAGATAATTATGTTACCATACAAACTTTGCTACTGCCTTTTCCCCTTAAGGATTGAATTCCCAAAAACGCGGAAATTTCATCAATTTTGTTTAGGAGCAGTTATACAAAGTTTCAAATAAATTTGACGAGATTTTTTTCCCTACAAACTTTACCAGCCCCTTTCGTTTAGGGGTTGAGATTCGAAAAACGCTAAGATATGTATTTTATTAATTGCGTTGAAGAGCATTAATACCAAGTTTCGAGTAAATTGGACCATCAAAATATGATGTCCCGTATAAATTTTACCAGCCCCTTTCACCCCCTTAGGGGTTGAATTTTGATAAATGTCGAAATACGTGTTTCATTAATTGCGTCAAAGAGCATTAATACCAAGTTTCAAGTAATGCTTACCATAAAAACATTATTTCCCGTGCTAATTTTGCCAGCCCCTTTCACCCCTTTAAGGGTTGAATTTTGAAAAACGCCGAAATACGTGTTTCATTAATTGTGTTACAGAGCATTAATACCAACTTTCAAGTAAATTTGACCATACAAATATTATTTCCCGTACAAACTTTGCCACCCCCTTTCACTCCCTTACGGGTTGAATTCCGAGAAATCCCTTCTTAAACGATGCCGCCAATATGAGTTTTTTTTTCTGTTTTCGAGCTTGCGTTTTGGAATTTATCTCGGTTCGTGTTGTCCTTACGCATTTGCCGCACGCTGTTACTAGGATAGAAAAATGTTATAGTATCTTGTGGAACGTTGACTAGGCGCCACTCGTGTTGTCCATCGTGGTCAACGAGAATAATCGATGTTCCTTCGCTCCCTCGTACCTTTTTTTCACCGACGCTTGTTACTTTCTTGTTTCTCGTATGTCGGTCACGATCGAACGCCCCCACACGAACATATGCGTATATACAAGTCGATCGCAATCCAACACGTATTCCCGATGTTTAAAAACGGTCGATACACCTTTTTCCTGTTTTTTTTTCTCTATTCCTTGTACATGGAAGAAGGAAAAATCGATTGAGTATGTCTCATCCCATAAAATATATTATCCGATCGAGCGTATATAATTTGGAGTGCTCGATTCGAGAACTTCCAAATTATTGCAATATAGAAATACGTATGAATACCGAAAATATCGAAAATGGGATAATGAAAACCGAATCAACGGAAATACAATTGCATTCCCGTTGATTCGGTTTTTCATTATCTCATTTTCGATACTTTGACGAGGTCGTAGAGATTTTAAAACATTTGTTATATTTCGAAATGAGTGGAAGAAAATTTCCGCCGACACTCAATGTTGAGTGAGGGCTAGTTTATTTTTATTTATAAAGTGTCATTAGGAATTCCAACTTATTCCTTGGAGAGGTAATGCGAGAGGTCATTTGCAACGAATTAACTCCTGTCGACTAGGGGTCGAAAATAAGTAGTTTTAAAGGGATGGTGGGTGTAAGATCTTTTAGACATTTTTAGACTTGTCACAAAAAACGAATAATTGTAAAAAAAACTACTTCCCTCTGCGCATTCAATTGATACTTTTCTGAAAACTCATAACTAGACGATCATCTTAAGAAAAATGCATGCCCTACATTCCCATAATCTCAGAAATGAAAGATCTTAAGTGGCAAGAATTATTATTGTTTTGTAATTTTTTCTAAAATCGACGAGAATTACTCGAAAAAAAAGTATGACACTTGCCATACGAATTACGGAAATGAATGCCTAATTTTATGAGCTATCTCAAGAGACGCACATTTTTCGAGTAATTTTCGTCGATTTTTTTTTTTTTAAGATAGTATTTATTGCCACTCAAAAGCTTTTATTTCTGAGATTCTGGAAATTTTGGCGATGCAGTTTACTCAAAGTGATCATGAATTTATCAGCTTTCGAAACTTATCAATTGAATGCCCAGAGTGGAGAAGTTTTTTTAAAATTATTTCTTTTTTGGTAACGAGACCGAAATTTAAAAAAATCTCGAAACCACCGTAACTCGCAAACCACTCATTTTCGACCCGTAGTTGACAGGCGTTAATTTATTGCAAATTACCTCTAGTATAACCACTTTTAAGGAATAAGTTGAAGTGCCAATCACTCTGTATATTAACGAGGAATTCGTCACGAAACTCTAATTAGAAACAAGCATTGAAGATTTAAATGAAAAAAGAAAGTCTAGGGGGAGAAAAAAACAACTTCTCTAGTATCGTGCAGGACTCGAAACGATTTAATTTGGGCTGAAAAATATTTTTATCCGTATTTTGAGCAAGCTCATTGATATTGGCGACTTTTCTGCAAACGCCTTTAACATGCTTATAACCTTCTGTGAAAGTTTATCAAGCTTTGTAATGGCGAAGTAACTTAGGAGACAGCAAATTCGAGTTAGGGTTTGTGAAAGTTTTCATTTTCGTATTCCGTAGACAGTTTCCAAACTAGCAGTATTAACTGAAAGCAAAGAACGGTTGAAAAGAACATTAAACGCGATATAAACGGTTATTATGTATGATATTGTTAAATGAGGCGTAATTATTCATGAGTTTGTAGACCCGGTACAGCTTATTACCTTCTGTCCTTATGATTTTCGTGTGATTCCAGAGTGTCTAGGAATTTGTTAAGACAATAAAATAGTGTTTCCACATCTTACTTTCCTTTACATTCCGACCGAGAAAGATATGATTTACAAAAGTTTTATAAGTGCTCTCAAAAAAGTCTACCGTCTTTTTGTAATGAGTAGTATTCCCGAGAAAAAATGTAGCCTTCTGGAAGAAAAATAAAAATTCCTGGTCGGATTCCGCATAATGAAGAATATTAAAATCCAAATCCGAAATACCGGTAAAAAAAAAACTTTTTTTCAAATGACATGAAATTCCATTACTCACTTTAAAATGCATGATCGATAATTTTGCATGTTTAAGATTATTTCTCGATCGCCGGACACACACAAAAAGTTTTTCACCACTGTTTCGTATTCGAAGTTGAAGTATCTTTATTCTGCTGTACTCAAAATGGAATTTCGATTTCGTTTCCAGAATGCTCAATTTTTTTCTGGCAAATTCTACTCATTACAAAAATACGTTATATTTTTTTTCTCGGTCGCAAAATCTCCGCGCGAGACCGTTAAAAAAACACCCCTTACGCATAGCAATACTTGGAACATCCATGGGAGATATCAAATCAATGAAAAATGTATTATAATTATGAAAAAAATGCTTTTTTTTCATCACGAATACGAGCCTCGTGTTTTCAAGAATGAATAAAAACAACGTAATCAGATGTTCGATTAATCGAAACGTCTACCTCGAATCTTTAAGAAATAAAAATATCACGATTATTGGATAAATTTGCATAACACACGAGGTAGACGTTCGTGAAACTTTTCTCTCAATAATTCAGTGTCGAGGATGGTTTGGCCTCTTTTGATAAATGATAAATGTTAGAGTCGAGCACGTGTAGAACTTTGTGAAAGAAGACAACGCGTTACCTTATAAAACCCGTAACGCTTGCGTCTCCAAAGCACTCACGTCGCCACAACAATAATTGAAGTTTCGTGATGTCTTTGAGAGGTATCTTACGTCTCTGCAGGCATACATTCTCCGTACGGGTCCTCGAGGTATCTCGACTCGTTCTCATCCCCATCATCCTGAAAGCTCGCATTAAACAGGCACTACCAAAGTCCCCGCATCGGCTCTCCGCGGGTACCCTCTTAAGGTCGTCTTCGTTACGTGCTTTGTAAAGATTATGTACACGGGTTTGTTCATCCCGCAGCGGTGTAAAACGGATCGCTATCAGCCTTGCAATATAGTTTTAATTTAATAGAAAACGACGCACTTCCATTACACTCAGCGCCAAATTACACGACGACAAAGAAATCCATAAAAAGTTTTTGGAACTTTTTTCAAAAACGCGTGGACCGAATGACTCGAAAATTTAACATTCGACGTCTCATTGCTGGAGGAAGCAGTGAACCCTTAATATCACCGTGTGGCAGGTCTGATACAAACCATCCAAGTCCTCACAAAACCCCACATTGACATTTGATCCTTTTCTAACAAGGAACATCACTCAAGGGTCCGCCTTCGATTTTGTTGAAACTCATATACGTGACAAAGCATTGAAAACTATTAAACACTTTTTTATCGACGGAAAACGATTTTAAGAGGGGAAACCATCCCTCAAAGATATACGTGTCACCCTTTAATTCAATTTTTTTTTCAAATCTTCGACAGTGGATTTTTCCTGGCCTTACATTAGAAGATTTTGGTTTTTGTTGCATTGAGATTGGTGGACTACTTGTGGGTGAAACTGCCAACCGCCCTGAACATGCCTTTCTTTGAGGGGTGGTTTACCATCTTAAAACCGGTTTTGCGTCGATAAAAAAAATACGCGTCGAATAGTTTTCAATGCTTTATCACATATATGCGGTTCAACAAAATCGAAGGTGGATACTTAAGTGACATTCCTTGTAAGTCAATATCACCCGACGGCTACAAACCGTTCTATGGTTTTTAAATCAAAATTTAGATTAGTTTGATCAAAATTAGTTCGAAATTCACTTATCGCGAGTGTGCGTAAAGTTGAGGAAACCGATACAAATATCAAAACGACAACGAAATCGATATCAACAACGACGGCTTTGTGCTACAAGAATCAAAACAACTGCTTCAAAGCCTTCCATACATCGTAAAGGTATGTTACGACATAACGTAACATATCTGTCAAACTCCCTCCATTGCTTTATAACTAGCCACACTAGTGATTACATTTTTCAAAAACTGAATAACACGTGTTTTTTTTAGAATGATCAAAATCTACCATCAAGTCGACTATTTTTTAAATTTTAACGTTGATGGGTTACGAAGGGTTAAAAAATAAAACAATAGATCCACTTACCACAGAAAACTGTATTCGAAATAGGCTACGAAATGATTTTTCAGTTGAGCTTATGGCAAATAGAGAGAGCACTGCATCGAACGCGAAAGTGACCCCCACCCATCCCAGCCCGACCAACGAGAGCACTACCCCCACCCGGCCCGTGGGTCGGATGGGGGTAGTGGGGCTTGCTGCGCTGTACCGTAGTACCGCAACTTTTGTGCAGAGCCCGTTTGGCAGCGTGGCGAGGGTGAAGAGGACGGCGCATTAAGGGAGATCTAACTGTACCAGACAAATTTAGGTTCAGAATCGAGTCTTTCTCTCTTTGAGCACAGTACACTTCCTCGTAGCCATACTAAAACACGCATTTTGACAATCGCAAAATAACTAGCGCCAGAGGCCTGTATTTCATCCTACCGATGGAAATCGATGGATACGGATGAAGTCCCTTACATGTCGGACGACCATAATTGCATTCGTCAATAAAATAAACAGACCCGTAAAATTGTTTCTTATCGATGTCAGGAGAATTTTTCTGAACAACTTCGTCGATGGAAAACAAGATCGCGGGTACAGGGGATACGCTTTTGTTTTTTTGGAACGTAACCCAACAACGTTGTTTCCATCACTGTCGCATAAATCAGAACTGCTACTTACTCTTCCGCCCATCTGATCACAACGGCGTGCATTCACCAAGCGTAGAGATTGTAATAACATTGAGCGTACATAGAGCGTTGGCACGCGAACGACCCTCACTAATGACGAATAACGCCCCTACGATACGACCTATCTTGAAAAACTAGAAAAACTTTATGTACTTTTTAAAACGGTTTCTCGGGACCAAAGAATAAAATATGAAATATATATATATATATATATATATATATATATATGCAATGGGAACCATAAATAAATCAGTTCGCAGCATTTGATGTAAGGTCGAATGAAGGGATGCACACACACAAACACACACACACACATACACACACACACACACACACACACACACACACACATATTTAGATGCGATCTCAAGAGAGTCGTACCTTGTTTTTTTTTCGAATCTCGCTACACCCACCGGCTGGGTAATAAAATAGAATAAAAAAACGATAGCATTTATACATTCATATACATATAAGGGGATGAAAAATTGAGGTTGAACCGAGGGTGTTTAAGGAGGGTAGGTAGAGGCTTCGCGAG
>OX101785.1:13173723-13175022 GCA_944452715.1 Ophion slaviceki
TGTTCAGTGCCTCAAAAAAGGCTTTCACTTTCTACCGGCCACTGGGTCGCGATTTTGTATTTTTTTGGCAAATGAAAAATTAATTTGGGTTTCTGCAGATATGTAAAACAAACTCCCCCAACCTCATTTCCATTGTTTTATTAGTATTTTCAAAAACGAAAATCTCAAAAATCCTTATTTTCGACCATCCAAAGGTATGGCCACATCAAAGAATATGTATGTATATCCAAACTTCAAATCGATTTTCAACCCTTTCGCATCTGACGGGACATATGCTGTCCCAGTCTGGAAAAAAATTGAAAATACGGCTGGGACAACAAGGGTCCCAGTTACTGAAAAACATAGGCACATTTCAGTGGTGAGGAATTCGCACCCTTATTGAGCAAGTTTCAGAGAGAAAAGTTATTTCATCGTAATAATCACTTGGAGAAGAAATAACTGTTCCCGGTAATGAGACGCACTAAACTGATTTTTTCGCCGTCTTGAAAGGGAATGGAGTTGACACATTTTAAGCTTTTAAAGAAAGGACATTCTCTGAATACCGACTTCATATAAAATCTCTTCTTTTCATACCTCCCAAAGTATTGCTTCGAGTTCTACTCATTTATGTTGCAATTCAAGATGAATCATTTTTCTATCTTTGAGAATGCAAAAAATTACTAACAAGGAAAGGTTGCGAGCTCGATCTCACCGATTTCGATGGAATTTGGCATGCTTGTAGAATGGGTAAAAATAGGCGACACCTATTTTTTTACATCTGCGGAACCCGATTTTTAAAGGCTGAAACGCACCCTCGAAAATAGGGGTATTTTCGTGTTTCCTCGATAAGGTTATCGTTTCCATCTCTAATGTATAGTACACCAAAAAAATAAACATTGTTGCAATTTGACTTTTTTTCATATCTCGTACCGTTAAAGCGTTATCGACGAAAAACGAAAAACACCCCAATTTTCGAGGGTGCGTTTCAGCCCTTAAAAATCTGGTTCCGCAGATATAAAAAAATACGTGTCGCCTATTTTTACCGATTCTACAAGCATGCCACATTACAAGCGTGCCAAAGAGCTAATGTAACTTTGCATAATAATGAGAGCAATTATTGCACTGTACTTGATTGCTTTCGATTCTACGTCGTGCTCTTGGACATTAACCCCGGAGCTTCTGGTATTTACCCCAATACGTGAAAGTAGAAAAATCAGCTGTCGATTTCGCAATCATTTAAATAATAAATATAGATCGAATGTTCAAACAGTGATTTACAGACGTGAGCTGTAAGGGAAGCGAAATCGATGCGACTGCCTG
>OX101785.1:13175222-13425222 GCA_944452715.1 Ophion slaviceki
GCCACAAAAAAAAGTTCCTCCACTGCTGCCATGATTCCGGCCGAATGAGTAGCTGAAACCGAAAAAGGAAAAAATGTCGTTAAACTGGAAGGTATTTCCTTTACAATGACGTAGAATTTTCGAAAAATATCAAAATCTAACAATATGGCGTAGTTATGAAAAAAAGTCCGTTTTCTTGCCTAAAAAATGGTCGTTTTTTTTCAATGCCAAATCGTCAATTTTCATCCAATCAAAAATGTCCTATCCCATTGTAGAGTAAATATTTTCAAGAGTATCCAGTTTAAATTTCGAATGCACTTTACAAAGGATGTTAAAACAGTATTCTAGTCTGGAGGCCTACATTTCGGGCTTGATGAAAAAAAAAAAAAAAAAAAAAAAAAAAAACAAAAAATGTTTTTCATTGATTTTTTGCAGTCTTTATTGATGTTTCAAGAACTTACAAAAAAAATGTACAAAAAAAAAGAATTGAAAAGTTATGGGTCTCTAAATTTGGCCGTAAAAAAATGGTTTAGGTGGTTGACATGATTCCAAAGCTTCCATCAATCTGAAACAGAAATAAAACCAATTTTCTTGATGAATAAGAATATCATTATAGCAGGTACCGAAGAGAAAAAAATTTAATGACGCCTGTCTGAAAAAAAGTTAATTTTACGCCCTATCTTTTTCAAATTTTTAAATTTTTTTAACAATAGTAATGATAATAATTTTGCAATATCGGACGTGTGGACGATCGAGGGGTATATACCGAAAGTCCATACCAAATTTGAAGTCAATCAGTCGAATAGAATTCGAGATTTTATGTCTACCAGGTTGAACAAAATAGTAAAAATGCGTTTAATGTTTTGAGTACAATTTCAGACCACCGCAATTACCTAAGTAATATAATTGCATGTTATACTTACGTTATTTCAATCCGCCATTCCTGCCTCGTAAAGTGTGGCTCCTTGACTTCGAAATGATGATTTTCTGAAGCTCGCTCTTCTTTGCAAGCAGTTCTAGCTACCTTGGAAGCTTCTAAAGCTCATAGCTCCGACCGGACAATCATGTTCTGGTCATGCCGTCAAAGCTTGTATCGTTGGAATGCAACGATATTTTTTTTCTTTTCATTTATTATTTCTTTATTTTTATCATCACTCGAAGGCTTTATTTTGCATATTTGAGTCGTAAATTTCTGATAAGAATACGTAGAAAAGTTTGAGCGATTTTTACAGTCTAAATCGGCCAAAAAAATGTAGTCATTGAGAAGAATTCATTTTCGTTGCATTCCAACGATGCAAACTTCAACGTCATTTCTGATCTCGTCTGTGGCGTAAATATTCGAAATTCCGAAATTTCCTTTGAGCATATATTGTCAAGAGTCTATTACATTCCCTTTAAGAAAATCCATAAAAATCGATTATTACAAATTTCTAGGCTGGAATATTGCCTGAAGAAAATAAAATTCCTTTGTGATCATTCTTGTTTCTCATTCGTCATTCCTGTCTTAAAAAATAATTCCACGGTACGATCTCGAATCGGAAAGAAAAATACATAATTTGAAGTAACGAAACATTGTCAAAACATTCGCTATGAGAGGAAAGTATAAATTTACCACGATTTTGGAGTAGGTCTCGCAAGTGAAGCCCCCATTTTCCACAATAAAAATAGTAGCACACACTGTGCCAATACTTGGCTTTATCGAATGCATGGTCCAAAGAGAGATGCGCACACGGATCCCTACTCGTGTAAGATATAATTAGTACAGTAAAACAGACGAAAACCCAGCACATTAACGTAGAATTCGAATTTTTTACTGAAGCTAGATGGTTGCATACTGAAAGTAACCCCAATGAAATGTTGCCCCTCATCTCGCCCCAACCCTAAGAAATAGGGGTTGAAAACTTAAAAATCGCCGTATCTCGATAATTAATAGTCCGATCAAAAAATGTTTCAAACAAAAGTTGTTTGGAATAATAAAATACGTATAAAGTTATCCAACATCCAATCCCCTATCTTTGAAAATAGCGGTACAAAAACACTTTTTGTACCTGTATTTTCAAAGATAGGGGATTGGACCCTAAATAACTTTATACGTATTTTATTATTCCACACATCTTTTGTTTAAACCATTTTTTGATCGGGCTATTAATTATCGAGTTACTGCGATTTTTAAGTTTTCAACCCCTATTTTTTAGGGTCAGGGCGACTTGAGGGGCAAAATTTCATATGCAACCATGTAACTTCACTCAAAAATTCTAATTCTACCATAAAAGTACTGGGTCTTCGTCTCTTTTACTGGACTAAATGTAGCCCTACGCTGTTGAGGCTTTTCCGTTCTGCTTCGTGTCTGCTGAAAATGATGGCACCCAAGACCTTCAATGTTTTGTATACGCGTATTTTTCCCGAGTGCTCCGTCGCCACGTCGTCAGTGCACTTTCAACAGCAACACACAAAAAGAAAGGAAACAGAAGAGCGGTTCATTATTGCAGAAGCGTGGCCCTCTCGTCAGACACGACTGACATCGAAGCTCTTACCCTCGACCTATGCGACCCTTTCTCCGTCTCTCTCACAGACTCCTCTCATCCTAAGCCGTTCTTGTTCCTTCATACATACTATTTTAGTTCGGTACATAACCATCCGGGCGCGCACCACCCCTGCCCTTTTATCTTAGTCCTCCTTCCCTCATTTCTTTTTGTCCCTCTCAATGTCTCGTTCACCTTCATCCTCTCGTCTCGCCCCACCCTGGGCACTCGTCGCGATCCACCCACGCACAATGTGTGCAACGCTTCTTTCTCCTTTTGTTTTTCACCCCTCGTGTCTCGTATCTTTTTTTCTCCTCCTTCTTCTTCTTCTTCTTTTCACTTACAATTCACGTCCGATTCTCCATTCATCCGATCTATCCGAGAGCATTTTTTGCGCCCCAGTGGGCAATTTGTTTTTCTCCGAGCTAACGGGAACGTGAATCCGTCTCTCGTTTCGTCAGTTTGAGCTTTTTTTTTGTTCTCCACTCTCGGTCCCATTTCTCTTTAGCAACGACCGCTCAGATTTGCATAGCCGTCTCGTTTATTTTCTAATGTAACCCTGTAAATCACGAGTCCACGACAATTATCCCCCAGTGCCGTGTATACTCTTGGTGTACTTGTCTAGCTCCGCAAAATACGAAAACACATGCCGGAGCCGACTCATCAGGGTAGACCAGCTACGGAGGTCTGCGGTATGGAAATATTCACGTCTGTTTGGTAGAATCTTGATGGCTATGGGAAAGAATCAAATGATCCATGTCTTCAGGACACCCAATACGTCGATTACTGCAAATGTGGATTTGAGGATTAGGCGTCAGCTATGACGATAGTGTTTGGGTGTCCGGTATAGGGCTAGCGACGAATGTATCAAAAGTGGTATACAAATTGGATGTGTATGTGGAATATCAAATATATATGGTATCTTGGATCCTGCAGTCGACAGCAGGTGGAATCGCGGTCAGTGTGCGGCTGCAGCGATCTCCCAGGTCAAGCGGCGTTGGCCCAGGCGAATATTTGGATGGGTGACTGGCTCGACTACTGAGCAGGCGGTATTTTCACTGACTTACCGGGTTACACCTAGTTCGCGGCCGCAAAAAGAGGTGTTTTCGTGATTTTTTTTTTTTGGAAATGCGTGCACGTTTTATACTTATTTTTCATAGTAACGGGTATCAGTTCAAATATCTTGGACAATTTTTTTATTGGGAAATATTTATAAACGACGGAGATACAGTAAATTGCACAAACCGCTGTGCAAAAAAGGTCCTTCGCGGTGACCATTTCTGCTCGGGAACAAGTCATCTGAAATCAAAAAAGCAAATGAATTTAGTTTTTATACCGTATTATCTGGTCTTTAATCAAAGGATTCAATAAAATAATGATTTTCGAAAAAATGGTCGCCGATCGAAAGTGATCGACAAAATTTCGGTGAAAAAAACGCTCTATTTTCCTTGATAAAAAAAAGTATGCATTGAAAAAGATAAATCATTTGATAAAGACTGCCTTCTGATACACAAAAAAATGTCTGTGAAATTTGAAGCCGATAGGTTTAGTTGTTTTTCAGATATTTTGGTCACCGATTCTGAAAAAGTCATTCCGAGAAAAACGCGTTTAAAGTTTTACGTCAGGTACATACGTAGATAAAAAATTAATGTATTACCTTTAAATGGAATCATCGATGCCCGGACCATACAGCAAACCTTCGGCAGCCTCCAAAATTCCAATTTGGTGCTGTCAACTAGGTGTAAACCCTGAATAATGGTAACATAACTAAACATCAACAGATCAGAACCTTCGTATCGACACAGGTTTTCCAAAGTTTCCCTGTACCCTCATGGCAAAATGATTAAGTACTGCATGAGAAGAGTCGCTATGGGAAACACTCCATGGAGGTTCTTACGTAATTAAAGATCGCCAAGTGGCATTCGCTGGGTAAACGTGATATGGGTAGGTGGGATCGTAAAAATCCGCAATGGCAAAGGAAGAAACATCTGGCATTCGATGTATCACGTATAGGATACATCAAACAATCGATTGGATGGATTTATCGAATTATCAATCGCGAGAATTGAATATTCGAATATCGATCGGAACTTTTGGAACGGTTGCTGTCCATTTGCCGTTAACTTGATGCAATGAGGGTGCTCCCTGCAGAATGTTAATAGATGCTCCATCGCGCGAACCCACAAAAAGATGCATACACAGGGATACAAAAAGTAGATGGAAAGAAATGCAAATGTCACCCTGACTCGGAACTACCATCACGTTCGTCCTTTCGTTCATCCGCTCGAGATGTTAGCTCCAAGGAAGAGCTGGCCCACCAACTACGAGAGCGGCAAACGCCTCTTGCCTATGCAACTCTTTGCTCCGCTCTGTTGCACCTACGTGTTCGAAAATACACGCTATGCGTATGGCTGGCCTAACGGAGCTATGGAAGCCAGGCAAGCTTGACAGAGCCAGAAATCGTGCCAAGATTCGAGAATCCTTTTCGCGAGCGCGGCAATCCGTGACGGCATCGCCTTTGTGAACAAGCTTCACCTACCCCTGCTCCCGTCTCCCAATGTTGCGCACCACAAACCGCACTCACTATCCTCACTTTGACACACATACAATCTCTCCAGAAATCCTCTGCAGCTTCGTAACAAAAAATCTCCTAAGGCAGTACGAGCGCGCAATCTTGATTCCTATAGATTTTGTTCAAATTTTAACCAGACATTGTTTAATCGTTATGCATGTTTGAGTGAAATTTCAGAACAATAGATCATTTAGATTGGAAGATAATGCGTTTTCAAATTGCGCAACTTTTAACACTGGAGGGTATGCATCGAAATTTAGACAGAATAATTTTCCGTAAAAAATATTTGTCCCCTATAATAGGAAGACATATGGCAACACCGCAGAACAGTATTGTTCAATATTTCGAGAAAAAAATAATTATCGTGTACCTGAAGTTAAAAATGTTGTCATAAAAAAAATATTTGCATTATAAATATTAACATTTTGTATTGTTTATGTTATCTTTATTAACAAATAAAATTGTTGGTTCACTCATAACTAATTAAACACTTTGTTTGATTAAAAATTACTGACAAATAAAAATGTGTGTTGCAGTATTATTTTAAATATGCAAACTCTCGTCATTTGATACGTGGAACGATGCGGTGTTGTCGTATGTCTTCTCATTATAGGGGACAAATATTTTTTACGGAAAATTATTCTGTCTAAATTTCAATGCAAACCATGCAGTGTTAAAAGTTGCAATTTTAAAACCCATTATCTTCCAATCTAAATAGTCGACTGTTCTAAAATTTCACTTAAACATGCATAATGATATGAATAATGTCTGGTTAAAATTTGAGGAAAATCTATAGAAATCAAGATTGCGCGCTCGTACTACCTTAAGGGATTACCCCCACTTGCGATTTTGAAAAAATCGATTTTTTTATTGCATTTTTTTGAAGTGCAATTTGAAGTGCAGTTTTTTTTTATGCCCGGAATAGATGACTCTATGTAAGTTTATAAAAAAAAATATTTTCTTCGTGTAAACTGAAATTGAAACTTTAAACGCGTTTTTCTCAAAATGGCATTTCTGAAGTCGGTGACCAAGATTACTCGAACACTAATGAACCGATCTTCTTGAAATTTTGCAGGCTTATTTAATACATAAAAATGTAGTCTTTAATCGTTCGATTTTTTTTTTTGAAAAAAATGGCCGTTTTATAGCCAAACAACGGCCGTTTTTTTTTCGTTAAAATCGAACCATTAACTTTGACTGTCCGCCATTTTGTGAAAAATGAATATTATTTAAAATCCTTCGATTAAAGACTAGTTTATACTTATATTTGACTAAATCCATCCGCTTTTTTTTTCAGATGATCCACTTCGCCGCAATGTTGGTCACCGCAAACCGTGTATATAAAAACATTATTTCATTGACGGCCATTTGCCACTAAACAATGTAATATTTTTCAATAAAAAAATTACTGAAAGTTCTTCAAGATGTGTTCTTTAAGATGGTATATTGATCGATTAAAAAAGTTTTGTAGTTTTCTTTTAAAAAAATCATGAAAAAGGCCTTTTTTTGCGCTACAAGTGGGGGTAACGCCTTAAAATGAATGCACACTTCTGAAATTTATTTTCTGCTTCTGCGCATTCGTTTCTTCGCGTCGCCTATTCGAATCGAAACATCAACAGAATTTGCTTTCCAATTCCTGCATTGCATGATCGCCAACCTGCCCGATGGATCTTTTCATCTCTTTCTTTCCCTCTGCCCCGTATGATCCTGTCGGCGTCTTTCTTAATGTACTCGTTCATTCCAGCACGAGCTGGAGGAATCTCATTGACTGCGAATTCAATTGAATTTGCGAACTCCACTCATTCAACCGATTGTAAGCCTGATCTTTCAGGCTCCACATCTACTGAGGGTGAACATAGTAAAACCCGTAAGGTCTGGCACACCCAATACCTACTAACCAAGATCGCAGACTGGGTAGAGGAAGAGTGTATGCTCATTATAACGCATCTAATTCTGGCCACCCTGGGCTCGTCATATATCTGTATGGATACGACTTCCCACGTCACATACCAGGCGCGTGGTCAACGAGCCGCAGCGTAATTCCGTGCAGGACATGTGGTGGTCACCCGTGATCCTTTCAACGTAGCAATTACGCTGTCGTTTTTCTCCAAGTGTCCGAACGATATTGCATGCAAATTGCTATTTATTTTTCGTACCGATAAATTTGATTTACATCCCTTGGTAACATGATAGAAAAGCTCCGTCGAGTTATATTAATTATAATAACACATAGCTTATTCTGGTATAATAATAATTGCTTTTGGATATTGTAGAGTGATGTGAAACCGGTCAAAAATAAAATCGTCGAAACGATAGATTCAAATGATGAGCCTTAATAGAAAAATATTCACATTGTACATCTATTTAATGATAATAATTATTTTAATAATTAAAATCAAACTGTAGGGTATATCGCTATATTGTTGCTCTCGATTGTCGATTTCTTTTTGTTTTCATTGAAATATTTTATTGTGTCACTATTGCAAGAATATTGTCCCACGTTCCGAAGAATTTTTTTTCTCATAGCACATTCACATTGTCGGGTGACATTATCGGAAATATCTTTTATAATGATTCTCGGAATTTCTGTATGGGAAAAAATTAATACCGTCGCTGCTATCCTTGTTCCGTCGCACCTGTTAAATTTTAGTCCCTCCCGGTTTGCGGATATGCGTACGTGACCGACACGAATTGAACCAATATTAATGAATGCATATTCTCTATCATGCATCAGATATCATCAATGTTCGTTTTTTTACATCTCCGTTATATGATAATTTCTCTCCGGCTATTTATTCATATTGACATGCACCGCAAACTCGGCATCCCCAGCTTTAGTCGAATATTTGGCAATCCATATTTAGTTCAGTTTTAATAACTTGTGACACATGATTATAAAAAAAATCGTTCATGTTTTGCTCGCGGAAGCCACCATTTTCGTATTCACTCATTTTGTAGACAAAGTCACACACGAATAAGAAATTCTGTTGATCGTGAAGTAAAAGATGGTATTTTTAACTGGTGTCACTGCCGCCCGCATTAGTATCCTCATTGCGGATATTTTTGTGCCAAATCATTTGACCGATGCCGTAAGATGATCGTGTCTTCGGAAGGTTGCACAATGTACCTACACAGGCAAGATATCAAGACAGTGAGATAGAGAAATTGGCTCCAACGCTCGAACGATTTTCCCAGTTAATTTCGAATTGATACCAGGGATTTAGGAAGGATAGCCACGAAATTGGAACATGCTGTACAATCAAATTGGAAATCAGCTATCCGAGACGCAGAATCGGAAATTATCTAATCACCCGAACGTTTATCTCTCTCCTTCTTCCTCCAACGCTCCATCTCCCAATGTCCCTTTATTTTTATCTTCGACACTTTTCCTTGTACCCATTCTCACTATCTCCATGCCCATCCGTTTCCTGCAATCGTCACTTGCAAAATGACCCTAATCCCAAAATTCCCCGGAGGAGGTTACTACGGACGGCAGGCTGCCATTTCCCATCCTAAAATTGTCTTAATGCTCCTAATCCCTATGCCAGTCTACATCCTGTATTTCTCAGCAGCACTTCCGGTCCGGTAGTTTCGAACCCGTTCGTTATTTTGACAAGTAGAATCGCGAAAACCGGTCCAACGAAGCAGAGGCCAACAATGGCAATGGTTAACGGATTCGTAGCGCAACGAGGCAAGCGATGAAGGTTTCCCACGGTTATTTGGATATGGTAGTTCAGCGCACATCTTACGTTCGTCGTAAGACGATCTTTGAGAACAGTTGGAGACATGCTGCGTCCATTAGGATAAGAAGACGACAAGGATTTTATATTCACTCCACTTGCTCTTTTCGTCTACTTCTTCGTTCGAATATCATCACTCCGTGGGCACACTTTTTTGTGATTTGATGTTCGTTATGGGATAACATTAGTTTACTGCCGTCAATTCTCACGAGACACAGATCGATGGCTATGATGTTCTCCATAAAGCTTCAATCGGCCTAACAGGGTGCTCCGTGAAATGCACCCTTTAACACCCTCGTTCGTGCAAAACGAGAGGGAATCCGAGTTAGCCTGGATGCAGAGAACCATCGATCAGCTTACGTGCCCACATCCAAAACGCCATAGCGGTGATAGCTTGACTCACAAGCCTCGGACACCGATTGTTATTCCGCATTGCGGTTTTCCATACGTTACCACGAAATTGCCAACGGCATGATGAGCACCATGCAGCCTCACAATTGCTGATACTAATATAGGCACCACACATTACTTCCTCAACCCTCATACACACCTACATACTTGTGTTTTTCTGTCAAGTTTCGCTATTCTCAAATAATTGCCATATTCCTTTCCGTTACCGCATATCTCATTCGACTAAGAAAATGCTAGAATCTCCCAAAGACCTAAATCCCTGCATGCCCACCATTTACACCCAATTACTGTACGTGTCAAAATCCACCCAAGGTGTATGCGATTTTCGCAAGTTTACCGTCTCTTCGTGTTCCTCAGTACTTACCGTGCAATGAGTGCAGAAAAGCTCGACCCCATTCGAGTTCACCGGACAGTTGTATAAATAGTTCCAGCACTTTTTATAAACAGTGTCCAGTTCCATAGATAGATTGAGCACTGTCTATAAAGCACCGGGTGTCTTATAGACAGTGCTGAAACTTCACTAGCAGAACGTCGTTATGCATAATGGACCTGCCGAAAACTTTTCATAACTTATCGGCTCAATCCATGGATAAGCATCTGGATCTCTCATAACTCAAGAGCCGAAGAACTTGCACGAGAGCCTATTCCGGAGGTTTACCTTACCTCAGGGTAGTTTGTATTATCCAAAGGAGTCCTGACGTATGCTTCGATGCGTCTATCATATCCCAAGAAATCTCGTCAATTCGAAAGTAAGTTTGAGGTCTTGCGGGAATTAACGCGAGAGCAGGTAACATCACGTTGATCCGTATAAACGTCTGTATGTATGTATATTGAAAATCCGTATCGGTTGCGATAACTTCGAAGATTTCGCGAATGAAGTAAAGCGGCTCGTGCGGTTTATCTCATCTCGTCGAATACTCCGGCAAGTTTCTCTTCCATTAATGGTCTATCTGTATACGTATATCACACCAAAGGCGTTCGAAAGTGAGTCTGAGGCTTGTCAGAATGGTGCAAGATGGTCTCTAGTATAGTCGAAACTGGGGCAGAGCAGTAAAACTAGAGAAGAACAAATTTAAACTCTATATCGTCAAGTACACGTATACAAAGACTCGAGGCACGCACACCTATCCACCACGATGCTCTCAACCCCTATCCCGGGGAGAAAGTACCCACGGTGTTGTACATACGTGCAGTTTCTATAGATACGAGACCGGGGAGAGTTGCCCGGGTGTCGCGAATAGAAATGCGCAGGAAGGGCCGGAAAGAGCATCGTCATCTCGGGGAAATGGAATGAACAAATGGACAGATAATGTGCCCACTGGGCTCCCTTATGTATGTGTATACATAGATATTCGGCTGTGTGTTAAAACGGTGGGAATGAGTTTACGGACGCGTGACAACTTCGGGACATTGGACACTGCCGTCGAAAGGTCATATTTGCTCCGAAGCTAGGTGTCCCGCTGTTGTTGACGTGGTGAACACAGGATCTAACCGCAATGCTGTTGATTGTTTGGAAACTTGGGCGCCCCCCGACCGCGTCTTGCTACTTATGATATCTGCAAACGACTGCAGATGTTTTGTCCAGGTCTGGCATTTTTCACGAATGTTACTTTTGTGTCAAAGTCACGTCGATGACGTGGAAAACTTTCCCAGTTTGTGTCACTGATTAAGCCCTACACTTACTGAATTGTTTTTAGACCTTTCGAGCGGATTCTTTGGAGAAGTAATGTCCACAAGGAGTTCACAAGGAAATGTTTGCAGTTATTGATATATGTGCTATCTTTTTTGCATTTAAATGCATTGTTGTGAGTTTTAGGGATTTGGAAGATGTTCAATTGTGCTTATGCATGTGCTTTTTACGTTGAAGTTTGTATAAATGGAATGCAACGATTGTTTTTACTTCAGTGATTCTATTATTCTAAAGCTTTTTGCAGTTGAGGTCGTAAATCTCTGATAAGAATACGTAACAACGTTTCAGTATTTTTCATAGTGCAAATCAGATGAAAGAAAACTTCAGCCATGGAAAAATGAATTTTCATTGCGGCTCAACGATGCAAACTTCAACGTCAGCTAGTGCTCCGTCTCATTGTCCTTGATATGAATAAACGAGTCGAAATTTCTTTAAGGGATAATGCCACTCTAGTGGCAGAAAATAAGGCCTAACTTTGACAATTTATTTTGGGAGCATGAAAAAAGGAAAAGGATTTCTTTTGAGAGGGTTGATTTAACACGTATTAAAGTATTTTAAAAAATGATTATAATTTTCATACCAAATGGCGGTGAGAGAGCCCACCTTGAAATACGTTTTTTTCTACAAATAGCTTCACGGGAGGACGGTTTTCTCGTAAAATATAAGACCTAGAATAAAAACCAAACAAAATTATAATCTGGATATTATAGGGATTTTTAGGGGATTTTTTAAATCAAATTTTTAAACGTAGGAATTTTTTTTTTAACAAATAAAAAACCTTAGGGATTTTTTTATCTAATTTTTTAAAAATTGCGCACTTTGAAAGAAACAAATTGATTTTTTGCCCCTAAAATAAGCAGTAAATTGTTTATAAAGAAAGTTTACATTTAATTTAAAAAAAACGGCTACGTACTCCCATAGCGAATGTAATTGTGAAGCTACTATAAAAATTTCAAATTGATCTATGCAAAGGTGTTCGAGTGATCCGTCCCCCCAGTTTGTATAGTTTCGAGAGAACCACGTTTAAAGTTGTACGAGCCCCAGATAGACAGTCGTGATCATCACGCCGTGCATACAATTGATGAAGCAAATTTTACAGCATATTGACTACATGTCATGATACAAAGCCGTGAACTCATTTAGTATAGTGAATGTACAAAGCATTTTGATCTCAATATGTCGTTTACAAATGCATCGTACGTTTGAAGCACGTTGAACTCATATCGCTGTGCTCAAGTGTCCACAATTAATATCTGCAAATTTTACGTCATATGGAAGTCATCCAATGACTGTGTTGATGAATTCACTGGGTTAGCACTGGTAGTAGACATGCCATGCAAGCAATATGACGGCGATATGCATGTTTGTCAGTGATACATTCGATGGGCGCAACATGACGGCGATATGCATGTTTCTCAGTGATACATCCTATGACGGTGATATGCATGTTTCTAAGTGATACATTCGTTGAGCGCAATATAACGGCGATATGTATATTTTGTCAGTGATACATCCCAGGAGCACAATATGATGGCGATATGCATGTTTCTCAGTATTACATTCCATGACGGCAATATGCATGTTTTCAGTGATACATTCGGTGAGCGCAATATGACGGCGATATGCATATTTCTCAGTGATACATCCCATGAGCGCAATATGACGGCGATATGCGTGTTTCTGTGATACATCCTATGACGGTGATTTGCATATTTCTAACAAGGAGAAGGCAGAGCCTGGATGTCGCAAATCGGGTTCGCCTTTCGCGTGGTGAAAGTTGAAGACCTCCGAATTAACGTCGCTTTTGATTTTTGTTCCAATAAGCCTTAGTTACTGAGATATCGCGATTTGAAAATTTGGGAGTTTCGTCTCGTGCCTAGAGTACGTTGAGCGTTGATACTTGAGACAAGAGCGGCCGTAGCTAATACGGTAAGACGATAGACCGGCAATCTGAAAGTTCATGGTTCGCGTCCCTGTGCTTTTTTTTTAATTCAATTTTTTTTTTTCAATTTTATAATCTCTCATAAGACTTTACATGTGCAGGTAAATAAGAAAATTCGAAAATATGTTTTACTAGTTTTATTTGTCTATTATATTAAAATAATTAATCCAATAATGAAGTCACAATTACAAAGCAAAATAATATGGTATAAAAAATAAATTATTAATCTAATTCACAGGAAAGCATATTTGAAGATCTATATCTTCAAATATGCTTTCCTGATAGAATTTATAAGGTTAAATATGGTTGCGGTGGTATTACGTTCATTTTATGTTCGTGGTGTCGTAAGCCTTTGTGCTACCCTTGCTTTTATGATGAATTCCACCCTTCAATTTGTCAACATACTGATCTGATAGAAGAAGAATCAGAATAATTACCTGCCGCGAAATTTGCAAGTGTGAATTAGATTAATTATTTATTTTTTATACCACATTATTTTGCTTTCTCATTGTGACGTGATTAATAGATTAATTATTTGTTATACAATATTATTTTGCTTTGTAATTGTGACTTGATTATTAGATTAATTATTTGTTATACAATATTATTTTGCTATGTAATTGTGACTTCATTATTGGATTAGTTATTTTAATGTAATGGATTAATTAAACTAGTAATACATATTTTCAAATTGACTTCTGTACCTGCACATGCAAAGTCTTATGAGAGATTATAAAAAAAAAAAAAAAATTCAAGAAAAAAACACGGGTCGCGAACCATGAACTTTCAGAGTACCAGTCCGTCGTCTTACCGTATTAGCTACGATGGCTCTTGTTTCAAGTATCAACGCTCAACGTACTCTACGCGCGAGCCAAAACTCCCAAATTTTCAAATCGCGATATCTTAGCAACTAAGGCCTATTGGAACAAAAATAAAAAAACGACGTTAATTCAGAGGTCTTCAACTTTCACCAGGCGAAAGGAGAACCCGATTCGCGACATCCAGGCTCTGCCGTCTCCTTGTAAGTAATACATTCGACGAGCGCAATAAGACGGCAATATGTATATTCATCAGTGACACATGCCATAAGCGCAATATGATGGCGATATTCATCCAAATCCAGAATGATACAAATAAGCAGACACAAAGGAAACTTGTACAAGTGTTAGAATGGCTAGGTAGGTAGCGCGCTCGGCTCTCGATTTAGAAGACGTGGTTCAAACCGTAGGTAGGTACAAAATTTAACTAGGCAGAATACGTTTTTAATCCATTTATCATATATGCAGGAACATCAATAAAGCGTATGGGGATAACAACAATTCTACCAGATTTTTTTTATCAATATTTTTGGATTTTTTTTATTTTTCACGCTATGACACTCAAATGAGCTCCATATGAGCACAGTATAGTTACGTCACGCCATGCCGCTAATATGACCTCCGTATGCGTACAGCATATTTACGTCACGCCATGCCGCTAATATGAGCTCCGTATGAGTACAGCATATTTACGTCACGCCATGCCGCTAATATGAGCTCCGTATGACCACAGCATAGTTCCGTCACGGCATGCCGCTAATATGAGCTCCATATGAGCACTACAGTTTCTTCACGCCGTGACACCCATATGAGCCCCATATGCACTCACTTATTGTTAGATATTCGTGAGCCAAATTTGCTAGTCTGATGAATTCACTGCATGCATATTCGCGTGAGAACAACTTTGCTTCATTTGGATGTATTATTGTGAATCATCATGTGATGCAAATATGACTTCAACGGGAGCACTCATAAGGGATACACAGCTGTGAGACTTTCTATGCTGCAGTGATGATGTACATATGATGCCAATATGAGGTACATCTGTCTATCTGGGGCACTTAAATGCATGAAATTTTTGTTTACTTTGAATCTGCGATGCCTGCACCATACGACAGCAATTTTTGTTCGCTTTTAATCTGGGATGCCTGCACCATAAGGGATAACACCATCCTTAATGAAATTTCTCTCGTGAACATTCTCATACAATTTTTTCACAATAGGTCAATTTTTGTTTCGCGATACATACATATGTTAAAAACGATTATTTTTAGTAATATGGATAACTTTTATACTGAAAACTAAATATAAGACTGGAATATGTCTACTGAAATAAAGTAAATTATCAAGTATTGTGAAGAATGTAACATGTTGCAACTATGGTTTTTGTACGTCTCTGGACTTATTCTTTACTGAATGATCCAAGTACACATATAAGTATCGAGGCCAGCGCGGCCTCGTACCGGTTGGGGTATCACAAGGTCAATTATCCCTTCAATACGCTTGTTTTTTCCTGAATGTCACTTTTCTTGTACGGCCTCGAAGAAAGTTTCAAGGACGCGTTTAGCTCACACCACCATCCAGTGTTCTTCCTTCTCGCGTGTCTCTGGCAACACCCATCCCGGCAAATCTCGTTACACGTCACGCCGATGATAACAAGTTCTCCAATAACGAAGCTCTCTAGCAAAGAGCACCACGTGCACGGGAAACGACGCGATTTCATTCGCGTGAAGATCTCCCACAGCGGACAATACATCCCCGAAGACTTCGAGCGAAATCTCGAGATTTCCAGTGTAGTCAGAATGCCCCGGGTCTCCACGAGGGCAAACCTCGTTGAATGGCTTACCCAGACGACGCGACCAGCTCCTAAGAAACAGCTGGGAAAGTCACACGGAAAGGGTTATTTCTTCTTATGAGTAATATGGAAAAAAGTTATTGAATTTGCTTGAAAGATAGAAAGATTGTTTCACGAAGAACCATCGACGTTTGGTTTGCTTTTTCACCTTGGTACATGCATAGTAGCTAGTCGAAGGAAAGAGTTTTACTATGAAAAGTCTCAAGTAGTTGTATTTCAATATTTGAGGGAGGTTTCCACTTTGTTTGGCCAAAAAATGTTCGATTTTTCACCAATTTCTTTTTGTAAAAAATATTATTTATAGAATGATGAAATTTGGTATGTTTACTAAGCGGCCTTTATTCAATATTATAATATTTTTAAACATAGTACTGGGAGTGGGAGGAGCCACGTATGTCGGTGCGCCGACGATGATATTCGTCGCTTGCGGAAATCCTAAGTCCTGAACAGGTGATCTGAAGCAAAAAAATCAAACATTTTTACTTTGTACAATATTGTGTATAAGTCGAACTAGAAAAATTGAAAAATAAAAAATAGCGAGCGATCGAAGGGGATTTTTAGTTTTTTACCAAAAAAGTTTGCAGTTTTTTTGGTCATAAAATAAAAACGGTTGAATATTTTTGGATAATTCTAGTTCAAGTAGTGAAAATGGTTGTTGTACACGTGCCTACCAAATTTCATAACTTTTGATCATCTAAGGCGTGTGGAAGTACTTCCGCAAACATGGAATACGTGGTTTCGATAAAAAAAAAAGTGTTTAAAGTTAAACTGAAGTTTATGCGCGAATAAAATGAAAAGTTCTATACTTACACCTAATCTGGTATGCCAGGGCCGTAGAGTACACCTTCCTCTTAAGGCCTTAGGCCACTCTAGAGGCCGAAAAAATTGGCTTTTTGGGGATTTTTTTTCAGAAAAACTACAAAATAAATCGAGATACAAAAAAGGGTGTTTATCATACATATCAGTGACTGTATACAATAATTTTATTGAAGCGATTAATTTCAAAATGGCGGCTGTGCAGCGTTTTTGCGATGACGTCTCCGTTTTTCCAGGGTCCACGGCCGGACAAACAGGTCCTGTAATTTTTTAACTATAATGAGCTAATGATTTTTTTTCGATTATATATAATAACTGCTGCAGAAGTACGTAGGATTTTTTCGATATATTGATTTTTGGCCAAATGGCGCACGTCTAAAGTGGAAAGGGAAAAATTTACCTAAAAAATCGTCAGATAATTGTTAATAGTGAATGAACTATGCAATATAAAAAAAAATCCTTAGTACTTCCATAGACAATGTATTTTTCAAGATATATTCAACATTTCACGTGAATCGGTTGAAAATCGTCTGAGTTATGTTTCCGGCCAACTTAAAAAATGCAGTTTTGAGATAATCGCGTTTGAAGTTTTGAGTAGTCTCGCTGCGGACCAGGCGGCCTTGTACTAAAATTCGAAAACCGAGTACTTAGAGATTTTTCCCGGCCATAAGCTTTTGGGACATCATTTTCGAGGTCCTAGGCGACCATAAAAAAAACCGATTTTTCGAAAATTCTAGAGTGGCCTAACCCCTTAATTGGCTCTTTACGATACAGCAAAAAATATATATTTTTTTGTTTGGCCCAACAAAAGAGAAACCTCCCTTAAAACTCGTAATATGCTAGGGTTAAGGCGTTACCCCTACTTGTAGCGCAAAAAGGCCTTTTTCATGAATTTTTTTAGAGAAAACTACAAAACTTTTTTAATCGATCAATATACCATCTTAAAGAACACATCTTGAAGAACTTTCAGTATTTTTTTTATTGAAAAATATTACATTGTTTAGTGGCAAATGGCCGTCAATGAAATGATGTTTTTATATACACGGTTTGCGGTGACCAACATTGCGGCGAAGTGGATCATCTGAAAAAAAATGCGGATGGATTTAGTCAAATATAAGTATAAACTAGTCTTTGATCGAAGGATTTTAAAAAATATTCATTTTTCACAAAATGGCGGACAGTCAAAGTTAATGGTTCGATTTTAACGAAAAAAATCGAACGATTAAAGACTACATTTTTATGTATTAAATAAGCCTGCAAAATTTCAAGAAGATCGGTTCATTAGTGTTCGAGTAATCTTGGTCACCGACTTCAGAAATGCCATTTTGAGAAAAACGCGTTTAAAGTTTCAATTTCACAACGGATTCTTCTCTTTCAACGCTCATATCTCAGTCAATTTTGTTCGGATCGACTTGAAATTTTCAGGACATATTCTCAGATACTTATACTTCAAAAAAATGCAATAAAAAAATCGATTTTTTCAAAATCGCAAGTGGGGGTACCCCCTCAAATGTTATAGATGTGCATAACATTACTTGATTCTACGCTTTGCAATCTGGAAAATATTGAGACAGGAGACCAGTTTTGACTCACGTGGATTGACTAAATGGAAAATTCGAGACGTCAACGTAGCCTGTCAAAAATACTTAAACATAGCAAATTACAATTTTATTTATATGGCACAATTTTCGTGGATTTCACGATATTTTCGGTTCGTCGTTCTCACATAACGACTTTTCCTCTCTATATTCATCGAATTCCGGGATACAAATAAAATTGAACAAGAGAACGGTCATGAGGCTTGTTCCACAAGAGGTTGCACCAAAATTCCGACTGGACTATTCATGTGGATTTATTTATTTTGCCTATGTTGCCACACGTGCATTTTTTAAAGCACAGGCCTGTACGTATTATCTGTAGCATACAAAAAATGACTAGACAGCGATCAAATAATTGAGATGTTTTTTGTTTGTTTGACGTACTTTGTTCGGCGATGACACTTCGTCCTTAGATTTGAATTTTCGGCTTAGTAGGACTTGAATGCTTTTGATCCAGTCGTTGAACGTAAATCCGACAATTTACCCGTGGCTCGTGGGGGAACATATGAACCATCTACTGCAAACGTAATTTCCTGCTTTCAGCGCATATTGCACTGTGACTTCCATGCACATAAGCGTGTTTCATTGAGCTTGCTCGTAATGGTGTGCGCGGTTTAGTTGCATCTCTAGCGTTTCCCATGCATTTGCGAAAAAGCAATCGGCAAAATTCAGGGAAATCGAAATATCACAGGCAGCAATGTAGTCCAGGTTGGGGAAATGTTTCAAAGCCATAGAGTCAAGAACAAATAAAGTGATTGGTGTGGAATTTGTATTCCCACGCTGCGACGTGCATACACAAAGTCGAAGTAATTTTCTTTCCTTTCTGAGAGAACGCCAGTTGTGTACCCAAATAAATGTGGAAGGCCGCTTCAGCAGATTCAAAGTATCATTCAGCTGAGAGGAAAAGCCAGCATCCGCTAAATAATCTGCAGCTCTTCTGTTTGCATCATCACAGCACCAGCTCAGGTTGTTTGAACATTTTTTTTAATCATTTTGAAATACTGGTATGCCACGCAAAAGTTCGCCTCTGCGATTTAAACATAACAAACGCGTATTATTTCCAATTTGGTTGAAAAAATTTCACTCACTCGCGGCTTTGTAAATATGAAATTCACGATAAGGGGAGCAAGCCTGGGGGCAGATGTACGCTCGAGTGAGACGATTGAATTTGTCGTGCCGTAAGCCAGGTAGACCTCGATTGCAATTTAAAGCCATAGCGAATGATCCCGCGATTCTATCCGTACGTATTAAGGGGCTATACCAGTGTGAGCGCTGAAAATTTTGGTGATTTTCCGGAATTTTTTGGAAGAAAAGTACTCGATTACATGTTTCGGAAAATTAAGAATATCTTTGGCTATATTTGACCTATATTACATAATTTTTTCATAGAAAAATATTGAGATCCAAGCGACTTATGCGCTGCCTTCGGAGGCGCCAAAAAAATAAGTTTCTCCACTGCTGACATGATTCCGGCCGATTGAGTAGCTGAAACCGAAAGAGGAAAAAATGTCGTTTAACTGGAAGGTATTTCCTGTACAATGACGTAGGATTTTCGAAAAATATCAAAATCTAACAAAATGGCGTAGTTATGAAGAAAAAGTCTGTTTTCTTGCCTATAAAATGGTCGTTTTTTCAATGCCAAATCGTCAATTTTCATCCAATCAAAAATATCCTAGGTCATTGTTGAGTAAATATATTCAAGACTACTCAGTTCAAATTTCAAGTCAATCGGATAATTGCTCTTTGAGTTACAATATCAGCAAATTTGAAAAATCTCATTTCGAGAAAAACGCGTTTAAAGATTTAACGATCGATTTGTGCAAGATAAAATGATATTGATATCAATGATATTCTTGAAAGTATAAACTTTCGAAAAAGGCAACAAAAAACATCGATTTTTTAAAGTGTCACGCTGGTATAGCCCCTTAATCGGTATACTTTTCGGATGAGAGATGTTGCATTTTTATTGATAGATACATTGGTCTCCGATTCGTTCGATTAATACATGTCTAGATATGCCGAACGTCTACCCTTAGATTTATCAATATCTTTATACACTTTGGTGGATCAAATACGATGAACTAAATGACGTTGAAGTTTGCATCCTGGAAATGCAACAATGTTTTTTCCATCGTTGATTTCTTTATTTTTATCGATATCCAAAGCCTCTTTTTCGCAAATTGACGCTGTAAATTTCTAATAAGTATACGTAGAAACGTTTGAGCGATTTTCACAACCGAAAATCGAGCAAGAAAATTGGGTGATCAAAAAGAATTAACTTTCGTTGCATTCCACCGATGCAAACTTCAACATAATTAAACCAACGATATCGTGATTTTCAGTCAGTGCCTCACTGAACATCTGACTGGCACACGTGCGAACTATGTTTTTTCAATAAAACATTTTCGAGCCTAGTTATACTCGATTGATCTTCGAGTTATTCGCATCGGATTGTATTGCATTTTCAGTGCAGAGTGCAGAGATTTCATCTGAACTCGAAATCACGCACAATTCCGCTGGCAAATTAATCTATTAAAGGTTTTTGAAAATTTTCTCAAAAACGTCTGGCCTAAATTACTCAAGAAAATTATTCGGCTTATCGTTTTTTTAGACTTCGTATTTTCTTTTTTGTTAGACTTTTTTTTAGGTTTTCAGGCTTCCTTTATTTTTAGGTTTGAGACTTGATTTATTTTGAAAAATTTATTTTTACTTTATTTTGTTTACTGTATTTACTTCCTTTACTTTATTTACTTGATTTTAGACTTTATTATTAAGATTATAAAGATTTGATTTCTCACAGAGGACAGAAGTGTGCGTGAGCAAGGTAAATAACATAAAATCAGCTAATTCCATAGTCTGATCACACACGATCCACAATTACGGTGTCTAACACTCGACGTTTAAAACTACTAGGATAAAGGATTCACTGAGTAAGCCGAATGACACGATTAAGCGTTCAGTTGCTTCGTCGTTTCTACCTCACTATCGGAAGAATCTGCGAAGCACTTCATTTTAGGAATCGACACAAATTGCCAGGGGTTGCTTTACGATCGCTGTGCGTCAGCATTTCCAGGTTAAAAAAATGCGAATAAACAGAGTACGCTGGTCGTTAATGTATTCGACTATGTACACGAAGCGACAGGACATTGTCGCTAGAAAATGTTCACTGTAAGTGGTAATAGTCACGATATGGTCAGGCGTGCTCGTTGTCACGCACTACGCCTCGCTTACTCGTGATTCGTACTCATAAAACAATTGGGCACAATCCCGGCAACGTATCTTACGAGAAATGTTTCAGAATTTTTGTTTTCACGAACATTACGGTATTTCGCTATACACTCATCACGAAAGTCGATTTCTAATTATTTTTCATCATTTCATTTAGGGGCTACGTGTACCCCGAGGCCCGAAAAAAATGGCCAAATTCGGATTTTTTTCTGTGAAACGGTCGGTGAAAAAGAAACTCACTGTTTTAAACACAAAGATACACATATCGAGAGACCGAAAAAAATAACCGAAAAATACAGAAAAACAACAAAAACATGGCCGCAGGCAGATGATGAAATTTTGTTCGGTTTGGCGGTGGACACTCTCGAGCTTAAACGGCCTGTCCGAAATCTTGAAAGCAAACAGATTATTCAAGTTGACAATGAATGCGAGTCGTTGACGATGGTCGATTTTTTAAATCATTTTTTTTTTAACAACGTGGCGACGGATTTTTACGTAACTATTAAAAAACGAAGATCGATTTTAAGAAAGTGAGACCATCAATGAACTTTAAATCATTCTCATCGTATCTCCTGTAAATTTGGAAACAATGCTTTAAGTGGTTCTCGAGACATCATGCCCGCCGACTGTGAAAACAGTGTTTCGAGAAAAACGCGTTTTTTTCTATTTTTCACTAGCTCATTCAATTTTGAGAATATTTCAATGAATTTTTCAGGGAATATAGCTAAAAGATGAAACTATCAAATACAAATATTTTCGGGTGAATGCATTTTTTTGACCAACCTGGGTATGTGTAGCCCGCTAATCATCAAGATCTATGTTCTATCTTATCAGTGCTAGACGAATAGTGTCAGACGGATTGCAGGAGTCATCGTGCGTGCATGGTTAGACGAAGGTATGAAGCCGTCCAGTGGCATACGTCGTTGAACCAAATCTGAACCACTAGAACTGCGGCTTATCACGCTTTATAGCAATCAATTTCTGCTTTGCACGCAACGAGTACGTACATCTCCAACTGACCATTTAATCTTGTAATGAATATCGCATTAAGAAGGAATGAAAAAGTATGAATTGATGGGCGTTTTAATATTTGTTTATTCTAGTTACATCAAGCTCCATCGACTTCATTGTCCGGGGCTTTTACTCAAGCCTGGGCGAACTTACAGTATTTAGTTATTATCATTCGACCTATTCGCCTCTTGATACATAATTGAATCATTATGTACACCCAAATGGTATTTGAAGTAAATGCTTGATTCCATCCTAGTTGTATCTATCAATATCTGAATGTTTTTCAAGAGATGAACACAAATATAAAGGTATACCATAAAATATCACAGGCTCCTCCATCCAGTTCCCAGATTTGACCAACATTTACAACTAGACCAGAAATATATTTGTAACATATTAAAATTAGATAATTTTGAAAACTACTGCATTTTAATTTAATTCAATTGAATTTTAGTTTCAAGGGAATTGAAAAAAAAAATGTGTCAAGTGAAAATGCATTTATAACATTATATCAACAATAAACTGCATGGTTTTTGTTTAAAGTCAGAACAGAAATCAAATGAATGTTCCGATCAGATATCTATCCTCCGCAGGTTTCTCTATACAACACGTATCCTAAAACCATGCGAATAGCGGAATGTCGACCAGTGTAATGCCGGACTTATTAGCCAACTATTGGTAAACTAGTTACTCGCTTATGCGTTAGCTTGAGCCTGAGATTTGCCGAGCTTTATTTTCGTAACCAAGAGTAAGCGTTACGCACTCGCTTATCCTCGGATTTATCAACGCAGCAGCTTTTTCCCTCGTATCCAGAATATATGTGGATTAAAACTATGATAAGCTCCCCTGGGTTGGTTCGGGTGTGTTAAGGGTCTGCGTGTTCCGGGCTTATCAGCCTCGGCGTTCCCCCCTCCGCCACTACTCGGTCCGGCCCGAATAACGATCGTACATTTAGTACTGCTGATAGGTAACGCTAATCCAAAGTCAGGGCCAAGTGAAGGCTGCTACAGGTTTATCAGATTTGTCCGTTTGCGTAATAAAATCAATCACGCTTTCTGTCTCCGGCTCTCGCTGCCATCCCTATCTGTTCCCTCTGCTCTTATCTTTCTTCATCTGTCCTTGGTTCTCTCTCCTGCGTTATCAAAACATTAAAAAACAAATGGGAAATTGTCGTTCTGCGATACGATGTAATTCGTATCAATCTGACCAATATTTTGATCTGATTGATGCAAATCTATGTACGTAGTTGAATTTTATGTTTTTATATTTTGTTTCGTGGTTTGTTACACTGGAAGATAAAACTTGTAAGCTGTAATGTCATTTCCACATTCTCTGATAGGCACATCAACTTCGTCGGTCGCGTGAAGTGTGTTGGAACACGCATGAAGTAGGGTTCCGTAGTCATTTGTTTGTGCAATCTATCATTATCATTATCTATGTTGGACAACGATAATTTATTCCATCCTAATATCGATTTTATTTAATTATTTACAATCACAATACTCTAATGGACCAGGCATGCCAAAGAGGGGGTGGGCTTTGTTTGATGATTGATATTTTATCAACGAGGCTTCAAAGATCATGCGACAAAATTATTTGTGCCAACTTCTTATGGAGCTTCCATGACGTCAACTTAGCAATAACTTTGTTGTCCATACCCCCGAATTTGTTGATGCAGCCTAACCGAAATCATTTTGTCGTTAGTTATAATCAAATGATAGTATCTAGAATTTTGTCGGGTTTCTCGAATCACCAGTTGAAGAGGGGCAGGACTGATTTGACATCACTTTGAAGCTTGATGTTTCGGAAATAGGGCTAAAAATGGTGAATGGAAACTCAGTTTTGTTTTGTCCTGTCTAATGAACCAAGCTTCGATGAGGTGTTTGAAAAAAATGTCTACCCCTTTTCAATGAAAGCTTCGCAACATATTCATTGAGATGCCCCTCTGGAGTATCTACCAGCTGTCCGTGCACATTGGTCTGAAATTGTAGAAAATGTGAGGCTATGCCAGTCCGACGGACCAACGAAGTCGACAAGGTTATGAGGGTTCCTCGTTTGGCCACATAATCCTAAAAAACAATGATTCTCCTTTCTCTTCATAATCAATGCTTGAGGATCTATTTAACATTTTCGAGTAATTAACCATCTGAACAGGTTACTCGGTTGCAATGTGACAATGAGGCGTTTTGGTATTCATATTGGATGCTCGTTATCTCGCGGATGAGGTTTCCGATCACTCGACTGAAGAAAACGGGCTGCTTGATGTGGCGAGTGACGCTATCGGGTTTCTCATTATCTTGAATAATCCACGTATATATTTACTATATTGTCTTGGTCGGCTCTGGAAGAACTGTACCAATTAGCAGTGATGAGGACATCTGATGATGACATGTACCCGTTACATTCTACATTCATCTTCAGCTGAAAATAGTTGAGTAGATTGTTGGCGTATCTGATTAATAAACGGGCACGTTGAAGACAAAATGACAACGCATCTCCAATGTGTCTGCATGTTTCATAACGTATACACAAGCGGATATATACGTCTATATGAATATTCATTGATATTGAGTAGGTGCGTGTAGAGATGGAGAACGAGACCAGTTCCAGCACAAATACGCATTACCAGCTGCAAATATATTTGTCTTTATCAGTGACGAGAGGCCATCAAGATCGATGGCGTTCGAAAATTTAGTGATACACAACAGTGACAGTAACGTAGCATGGGAGAAGAGCGATGTAGCCGATAGAAGACACTACCTGTCACATCGTCAATCAGATGATGGGATCCTAAATACCATACACATATGCAAGTGATAGGAAATACTTGATTATAAATGGCGAACAATAATAATCACTGCATCTACTTGTGTTACTATCTAAAGACTTATTAGGAAATGTATAGGTAGAGTTCTACAAAAACAAGTTTATAATGCATCACAAGTTTATAATGTAGGTATACCTGCAAATTATAAGAATTGCCTGCAGGGCCTACTGACACTCCTGCACATCTGCTATTTGATACCTTATTTCTGCTTCTGTATTACCATTAAGGCCTTAGGCCACTCTGGAAGCAGAAAAATAGGCTTTTTGGGATTTTTTTTCCAGAAAAACTACAAAATAAATCGAGATAAAAAAAAGGGTGTTTATTATACATATCAGTGACTGTATTTTTTAGGCAAATTTTTGGAAAGTGAAAAATTTGTCTGAAAAATCGTCAGATAATTTTTAATAACAAATGAACTATGCAATGTAAAAAAAATCCTATGTACTTCCATAGACAATGTATTTTTCAAGATATATTCAACATTTCAAGGAAATCGGTTGAAAATTGTCTGTTATATTTCCGGCCAACTTAAAAAATGCAGTTTTGAGATAAATGCTGCACAGCCGCCATTTTGAAATTAATCGCTTCAAAAAAATTATTGTATACAGTCACTGATATATATGATAAACACCCTTTTTTGTAATCTCGACTTATTTTGTAGTTTTTCTGAAAAAAAATCCCTAAAAGGCCTATTTTTTCGGCCTCTAGAGTGGCCTAACCCCTTAATTCCATTTCGTATTTATTTTCAGTAGTGATATTTCCAGATTGAAGTAGCTTTCCAGCGTCAATTGCTTTTTATTTGAATCGAGTGCAACGGCATTGACGTCGACTATAAATCGAATCGAAGTACCCTCATGGACTTGCGCAGCGATTGCAGTTGAACGTATCATATATACGTAGGTCTACGTATCTGAATTCATACGTCTGCATATTTTGTGTATTCAGTTGTAATTGCACCGTTAACGAGCCCAATTACACGCAACATTACTGCAATAACGGCACGCGCAATCCATCAACATTTTCCCAAATGAAAACGGTATTGGCCTAGGGGTACCGAATGGGGCTGCAATTCGGCATCGAATCTCACATCGAATCATCGTCGGTAATGAGTCCGGGACTCTATCTCGTTATCCGTATGACGTAGTTGCGTATCGTCGTTTAGTAGTTTCATTATTTCACTGAATGGGAAAATGTTATCAGCCGATTTTAATAGTTGTATGTTCGTGCCTTATCAGCATACTCCGTAACGGTGCGGCTCATTATTAGTTTGTTATTATCATCATCTATGCTTGCAACGTTGTCGCCGAGAGCTTGTTTTAGTTGAGGGGTTACGCCTTATTGTAAAAGTCGAGAAATCACTTTTTTCGAAACCAATATATTTTGACAGTATATCAGCCTATAAATGTTCCCCCGAGAATGTCAGTGATTGGATCAAAATTGACAGATTTAGGTTTTAATGTCGGTGAGGAAAATATCTCAAAAACTGCTGCATCCATCTATCTGAAATTTTTAGGGCTCTATTTATACGTAAAAAGATAGTATTTGATCGATGAATCTTTTTTCCGATTTGATGAACAAAAAATGTCCATTTATTCGCAAAAATCAAAACTCACTTCGGAAAAGCGCCATTTTTTGAATTTTTACCTTTTGGGATATACTAACGAAATCCGTATCATTTTTTTATATTAGATAACCTGGTTCAGAAGAGCATTGCTCACCGCCGAAGACGTTTTCGAGAGGTGGTTTCCGGACGTCGACTGTACAACGCTTATAATTAAATATTTGGACACAAAAAATTATAGAGTATTTTTCCGATGATACTTTTTCAAATACCTAATTTATGTAGAAATTTAACATCACGATTTTCTAAAAAAAATCCCAAAAATTAGCTGTTTCCAACTCCTACAAGTAGGCATAACCCGTTAAGGGGTCTCCTGACTTTAGACGCTAAACAAGGCTATTTTCATGAATTTTTTTGATAGGTTTATATTAACGATATTGATATAAAATTTGTTACATTTAATAAATATACTTTCGAAATACATAACATCATTTTTTTAAATGTACTTATGTAACCCAAACAAACTTTAAACGCGTTTTTCTCGAAACAGAGTTTTTCGACGACTTGTTGATAACATCTTCGAAACCACTCAACCGATCCTTATGAAATTTTCATAGCAAGGATTTTTTTAAATTTTGATATTTACTAATTGTTTGCCAAAAAGGTGAAAAACAGGTTAATTTTTGTTTTTTTCGAAAAATTCCCGCCGTTTTGTTATTTTTACATGTATCAAAAATCGTACGATATGCGCTGTAGCCATTAACATACTGAATCTCAAACCATTTGATTTTTTTGTTTCGGATGATCCATCTCCGAGATTTCATCAACAGCGCAGATCTGCTATTTTTTTAAGGACATTTTTTTAACTACCATTTCCGTCTATGAATAGTGCCTCAAAAAAATTTACATTTTTCAAAATGTATTTAGAAATTGTATTTATTAAGTGTAACAACTTTTATATCAATATCTATAATATAAACCTACCAAAAAAAAATAACGAAAATAGCCTTTTTTAGCGTCTAAAGTGAGAAGAATCCTTAAGAATTGCCATGATTAGTCACTACGTTTCTGTCCGCACCGTTGTATATAGCAAGCCCAGAAATCACATTTTCCTATAGATGAAAAATGGATACCATCCTGTTCTCCATCATCCAAAAAATAATAACATACATCCTCATTTACAATCGCATAAAGATATCTAAATAACATATCCATAGGCCTATCCAAAAATTCTGCACAAATGAACACTCACCCACACCCAATGATGCAGTCACACCTCCAGACGTATGCGCAAAGAACGAGATCAATAATCTTGCACAATGACATTTCATAACCTTATTTGACAATAGTCGCGTAGTAGTCTAGAGTTCTTTTTCCCCGATACTTTGTGCCTGCAACCTCTTGTCCAGGCTGTGTGATTGCAGTGCACAGTTGATCTGAGCAGCGGCAATCAATGTGTGGAATGATAAAATTCAAGCAGGTCCGTCATGAGGAATAAATGGGGTAGTCGACATGGAAACGACGACCAACGAAACGCACGGTTGGAGGGATGATCGATAGTGGAATGAGCGCATCTGAGCGTACATTAGATAGGTAATCAAGAAGTTCGCTAATGGAAATTCTACGTCTTACCCGGACAGGGAATAGGTTACTATAAATGACATGGGTGGATACACGTATGTACGAATAGTATACGCAGATAGATCGAGATTTCAGCAGCCCACCAACTATCCTGGCAACGTCTGTTACCGAGAGGCAGCCTTCTGATGCGAATACGACCAGACATTAGCTTGTCTCACTGTGTCCTCGTCTTACCCTTTATTTCTGGCTTCGTCCAATTCCTCATCCAGTGACAATCCTCTCAATGCTTCCATTTCAGATATCCCTCAACGTTGACAGGCTGCGCTGATTCACCCAAACCTTCGTGCTCCGTCATCTCTTTGATCTATAAACCAGGCTAGGTACAAAGACGCAACTGCTCTCTTTCGCTAGTGACGATGAGCGTATGTAGGATAGGAATTTCGAACGAGACACAAAAAAGCTTCCCCAATCGCAATCTGTTCGGTCGTTTTTCTCTCCGGAATATTCTCGCTGTTTTTTTGTTGTTGCTCAACTATTTCCTCTTTTCGCGAAGCGCCTGCTTCATAGTCGAACGAAACCACCGCTCGGGAACATTGTTCGGAGTACGTTGGTGTTCGTTGTAGGTCCGCTGTCCCTTTCTCCGGCTACCTTCAATGCTGGAACGGGTCGGTTGCTCACGTATACACCAAATTCCTGATCATCCGACTCTGTGGAAAAGTTCTTTTTCACCATCGACCATTTTGCCTAGAGCCCTTACCTACACAAGTAGTGCGTTTGTATCTGCATTGGGTTTATCATAGATGTGGGAAAATTAGCTTTTTTTCGCAGACGCGCGTTCCGCAATGTCCGGAGAATTTCGTTTGAAAATCCTGTAGAAACGTGGCTTTCGGAGGGCTGCTAGCGGGTCCGGTATTTTGCGATCCAAGCGAACACGATTTCCGTATGCGCAGTGTGCCTATGTGTGCATGTACAGCCATCTATAGCCAAAGTTCCATACCCCTTTTGGATCGATCAGCAGCGACAATAAAAGATTCTACATACCTTGTGGTCTCGTGTGTGTGTCGATGTTTATCATGCATGTATGTATATAATAATATGTCATTTTCCTTCGTTTTCCGATAAGTCGCTATCTTTGCAGAACAAAGAACAATCACCCGTATAGCTAATAATAAGTGAAAATAGAGAATGCCGATTTATCCGATTCTATATCGTAATGCAAGCTTGCCACCCAAATCCTGTTTGGGTTCGTTTGTGTGTTTTTTCTTCGGTTTGTTCTTGTTTGCTAATGTTTTTTAAATACAAATTTACACGAATAAGTTGATTGTATGCTTAATAACATACCGTTTTTTTCCAAATCCCATTTTCGGATATTCGGTCTTCTTTTTTTCTTTTTCTGGTTTCAGGCTGAATGGAACAAATTAATAAAAATTATGCTTTTTTTATCCGAATTGTTTAGACTTAACGTCTAGTTTTTTAGCTGGAAAAAATATATGTATTTCACAATTTTTTGAACTTCCTTTCGCTGGCAGCTTCACTCGAGGGTACATCGGAAACTCGCGCCATTGTCCTTTGAGGGATTTTCTCACTTTAAACGCTAAAAAGGCTATTTTCATGAATTTTTTTTGATAGGTTCTTCTTATAGATATTGATATAAAAGTTGTTACACTTAATAAATACACGTTCGAAATACATAACAATTTAAAAAAATGTATTTATGTAACCCAAACAAACTTCAAACGCGTTTTTCTCGAAACAATGTTTTTCGACGGCTTGTTGATAAAATCTTCGAAACTATTGAACCGATCCTTGTAAAATGTTAACCACCTATTCTTTACAACTATAGCTATAGCGCATATCAAGGACTTTTTTAAATTTTGATATTTACTATCTTTTTTTGCCCAAAACGGAGAAAAAACGTTTCTTTTGTTTTTTCGAAAAATGTCCGCGATTTTGTTAAATTTGCTATATCAAAAATTGTATGATATGCGCTATAGCCATTAACGTACTGAATGCATATCGTTTTTTTTGTTTCGGATGATCGATCTCGGAGACTTCATCAACAGCGCAGACCTACAATTTTTTAGGACATTTTTCAACTACCATTTTCGTCTTGAATAAATTAATGTTTTTTTTAAATTTATCTCGAAAGTGTATTTATTAAGTGTAACAACTTTTATATCAATATCTACAATAAAACCTATCACAAAAATTCATGAAAATAGCCTTTTTTAGCCTCTCAAAGGAGAAGACCCCTTAAAAGGAAGATCGCATTTGCTCAGATTGTATCAAATGGACATTGTTACAATTTTCGCTCGACTTGTACTTGTCAGTGTCGAGTGCTGCACGTACTCGAAAGAAACAAAATCTGCGAGCAAACGCACTGGTGCAGACGTTAATTTCAGATTAAAGTGTAAATTAAATCGAAATTAATCGAATCAATTGGCACATGAATGAAAATAATTACACACAATCATAGAGAAACGTGCGCACGTTGGGTGCATTTTTCTTGAACGTTTCACAACGTTTTGACATCTGACAATGATTTCCTTACGCATAGGAAAAGCTACATTTTGAACACTTTTTTTCTCGAAATTTCAATGCTACCGTTCGGAGCGTTTCGAATAATTGAAAAATCACATTCACTTTTATGTCAATGCCCGGAAGCACGTCTGTACAATTGTTTTTATCTACTCTATGGCACCGAGAAATTTCGAAATATCAGGTTAAAGCTTCATATATCTTCCACCCTGATTCACGTCGTGAGAGCTCTCAGGTATGTGCCTAGGGACTGAATATTTCACTAGATAAATGGTATCCATGGAGAAACGAGGCTGCAAGAAACTATTTATGGCAGACGCTATAGCCCGATAAATATGAACTGCCGAGTTTTACACTTTTATCGTGTGTACGTGTGTGCGTATATCTGTATTACTTTAGCTGGCATTGTAACGAAATAAATATTTACAGTGTGGAGAGTAACGAAATAGTTTATTAAATAGCAAAGTAAAGATCGGTAGATACTTCAGAGAACGTCATATATTCCATTAAACCTGAAATATCGATCACGACTGTACGTCATTTGACAGTTAAGGCGGGTGACTGGTGACAAAAACGACCTTTTTCTTGGGTTTTCTCGAAGTATACAAATTCAAGAATATGTGCAAATATGTTCAAGTTTAAATATTGAAAATTGTCCAAGTTACAGACGGTTTAGTGAGAGCGGGTAGCGCACCAATTTACGTATACTGAAACTTTTAATCGCGTTTTCCTCGAAACGGGTTTTCTCGACCTGGCTGGAATCATAACTCTACCTATAATAAACCGATTGTCAATTTTTTTAATAGTATATTACGATACGTGTGACCTAAGTAGCCTATTATTGCACGGCGTGAAGTTAGCGCCCGAGCGCAGCGAGGGTGCTAACCGCCGTGCAATAATAGGCTACTCAGGTCACGAGTATCGTATACTATTTTATAGCACATGTGACATAAACCCGCCTCGAACGCGGGGAGGGGGGGGTGTAGAGGGGGGGTTCGGGGGGGCGCAGCCCCCCCGAGGGATGAAATTATCATTTTTAAACTTGCGTTAAAATATCATATAATCTCAACGTTAACCGCAAGTCAAGCACAGAAGAAAAAAAATTGAAAAACTGTCACACCAGAATAATAATTTCGATAATCCATGTACGTTTATTAAATAATGTACACAAAAGTAGGTGAAACAAGAGGAATAACTTTAATTTTTTCAACGCATGTAATTAAAACACCAATTTTACAAACTGTAACGATTTTTTTTAACCGCTTTTGCCGGTTTGCACCATCTTATTGTCAGTCCCGCATGTTCGTGTGACATTGCAATTATTCAATGTTAGATTGCTGCTAGGGCCATTGAATGCGTTATACGCTGCTGTATACAATGTTTTCGATTTACTGGGCAACAAATTTAGAGTCACCGATTTCGCTATTTTTTTTATAGCGTCTGGAACAATTTCGTTTATCTCATCTTCACTAAATTCACTTCCCGAACTGTCCATTTCGGAATGAAAGATATAATTTCCATACAACAAACTATGGGTCAGCGTTTCGTTTTGATTTCGCTGTAATTTTTTGTACAACATGAAAATGTTTTTAGGAGAATCGCTAACCTATCCCTGTCTCGTTACTTGTCCGCTATGAATTTTCAAGCTTGAAATGACATTTAAAAGTATTTTCTTTTGTTTTTCATACATCTGTGAAGTTAGGCGATCGATTTTTGTACGGTGTAAAAAAGGGCTACTTAGGTCACGGAAAAGCGTGCGTAAAGTGCGGGTTTAGGTCACACTGTGCTATAAACTAAAATTTCGATAATTTCAATAGCTATCGCTGCGCGTAACCGTTTTTTTTATTTAGTATTTTTTAAGACTCTGAATAAATGTAAAAATTTCGCCAAAATTATACCTTTTTTTTTAACACCCACCATTCAGGATTTTTTTTTTTTTTTGAAAACGGCTGCGTGCATTCAGAACTACTTTTATGTAGATTATAAAACTTAATTTTATAATTAATTTTTATTTTCCAGTCCAACCACAATCAAGTTATCGAACCGACCGTTGGACCACGTTTTTTATACAAAAGCTCGACTATACCTCAACAAAGTCGTGATTTTTTTTTTCATAAAAAAAATTACACCAAATAAGTTCAATGTATGCTTAAAAACATACCTTTTTTCCAAATCCAAAATAAATAATCTAGTGAGCGAAAAAAATCGCAAAAACGACCTTTTTTGACCTGTCCAAGTGGTGTCCTGCCTTCACGAGTTTAAAATTGTTCGTATGATGTTCACGATACCGAAAGTCCGAAAAACCATCTAATTGACAACGTAATAAAAAAGCTCATCAGAAACACCGAAATAAACGATGTTATGATTAATTTGTAAAAAAACGTAAAAGTCTATTAATTAACCTAAAAAATAACAATTTCCTCATCAGTGAAATTTAACACCTCCATTGAAGTTACTGTCGTATTTATAAAGTCTATGGATCAGTGCACAGGATATACCTGAATTGGACGACCACGATTGCGGGTAGAATAGAAGATGAATTTGAAGCGAAAGGACTGTTGGGATCGTGTTGATTTCATATTGGTGGTGAAGTTTATGTATATGGAAAAAAAATATTGTTTTAATTCATGAGAATCGACAGTACGGAAGCGAAAGCCAGATAACCGTGCTCTTCAATTTCCCTGTTACTGAAACTCTGATGAAGTGCCTAGAGGCAATTCAAGTGGCTTGCCGAGCCACTCTCGGTGCAGATCCACTGGAGTGAAGCTTCATACGTGCCTCCGTGCTATGGCTACAGCTCACAATGCCCGACCAAAGCAGTTCGAGCGACCACCACTTTGTGCTCTCATCCCTCCGTAATGGTTAACAAATTTTTCACGAACTTTATCGTTGAATATTTCCTGCTATCCGTGGATCGATACATACATACACGTCCTTTGACACCCTAAGCCCACATGTATGATATTGCAACGAAGGTTTCAATTAAAACCGATCCGATTCAATTTTCTCTTCCACTCTCCCTCGCTCTCTCTTTCTCTCTCTCTCTCTCAGTTAATAAAATTAAGTTCCTGTGCAAGCTATTTCCACCGTACTCACGATCGCCCATAGCCATGTCGTTATTGGAAGTGTGGCTTTTACGAGAGACCTGAACGTTGAAGAATTTTTGGATATTCGGTTTTCTTTTATCCTCATTCTGGTTTGATTCTTAATGGAACAAATTAATAAAAATGATGCGTTATTTCCTCGGAATTGTTTAGATCTAACGTCTAGTTTAAAAAAAAAACATTTTTCACCGCGTCACTTCAGTGAACATCGGAAAAGCCATTGTCCTTTTAAAAAGAAAATCGTATTTTCTCATGTTGTATTAAATGGATCCAGATGAAACGACGTGCATGTTCACATACCAAAGGTGTAGGAAAAATGCCTCCATCGTTTCTCTCCCAGCTACAGTCAAGCAGATACACAGACAAAATTGCAAAAAAATAATTGACCTCATCTCAGCATCGTACTCTAACCCTACTCTCTTCTTCAGGCTGACAAAAACGAACGAACGGACGAACATCGCGTTTTTAATATATACGTATAAACATGCCAATGAATATTTAGTGGTCGCTCAAGAGCTTCGAAATTTTCAATTATCGTGAATGTTTTTTCTCTTCTCACTGATAAATTCAACACTTTGTAAAACTTTCAAAACAATTAATGCTTTTTTTCTTCAAAAACAGATTTTTCAGATTTACCTCACACTTCTAACCCCGTAAAACGGAGGACCTATAATTTTATTTACAGACAACAGCTTTAAAGAATTGTTGTATGAGAACAAAGATTCTAATTCTTGGGTTAGTAGTGTCAGGTAACTTTCAAAAATCTGTTTCTAGAGAAAAACCTTAAATTGTTTTGGAAATTTTACAAAGCCTCAAATTTATAAGTGAGGTGAGTAAAAAAAAATTGGCGAAAATTGGAAATTTCGAAGCTGTTAAGCGACCTCTAAATATTAATTGACCGGCTAGAGCTTCGCGAGGTTAATTTTGAAATGATAAAGCCTAAAATTCATGGGTGAGAAGTGAACGAAAAAAAATCGATTTTTTAATGAAAATTTAAATTTTTGGGAGGCGACTTCTAAATATTTGTTTACCTCTCGCAGATTTATCGACAGTTTTTCTTTCTTCAAAGACGATTGGATGGTGAGAATAAGGAAAATAATAGAGCTGAAATTGGGCCACCTTAGTGCACATGCATGAATACAATACCCGATTCCATCAAGGGATTTCTGCAAAAACAACTCTTTGCACAAAACTGCAAATATGATGCAAAGAATTGCAAGAGATTTGTGAATGCTCGACAAACACCGGTCACATTTGCCTGGAGTGAGGTATTTTGGGATTTCGTGTGACATCTTTTAGGCATTTTGTGAACGAGATCAATTTCTCATTTGCGGACGCACCGCTCGATATCGATATTGATTTTGCCTATCACGTACGTCACACACATCCTACAGATACATATAGCACGCGAGCCGCAGTTATAATACTTGCTGTTCACGTAGGACCGTCCCCAATGACAGAATAGTCGGGTATAGTCACGGTGATTTCGACCTCTTTTGTCGCGGTGGCACTCGGTTCGTGAGGGTCGGAGCTTTTGGCTCACACGTGTGCGGGGTCCCCTTTTCTAGGGAGGGGTTTATTGATTGTAAAAATATTACGAGAGGTTTCATCTCAGGCTACATAACACCTCGCGTGTAGGATGGCATTCATATGCATCCAAAGTATACACATCATCTACTCAAACACACACAAGTATAGCTCCACATTGGTACTTTGGGTTGGCGGTAGCATCGTATCCAGATATCGTCCACTTCTTCACTGCGGTAACACCGAACCGTTGCCTTTTTCATATGCCCATTCATGATTTCATTGACGTGCGGCATGCGGTAAAAAAAATTCCCATCACTGAGCCCATTCAGGATGACGCATATTGGATCATTAACTGGTTCATGATCCCATCGGCTCGAAGTACCGCTTGGACGACTCCTTGAATTATTTCAGTTTTGAGGTTAAGGAAGGAGTTACCTTTAGGCGAGGAAAAATAGCTGATTTCGATTATTTTTTTTTTATAGAAAACATTTTCCACCATTTTTGAGAATTATGGCATGTTTCATTGCTACTCTTGGCTGTAACGTGGTATTTTTTCAATCAATCTTAAAAAGTGGTGGAGCTATGGCAGAGTCCTCTAAACGGGTTGCGGCGGATGTTGTCAGATGGCGTGACACGTAGCGTCCGCGGTATTAATCTGAAAAAAAAACGGATAAAGACTTTTCTTTCATCAAAACTCATACGCAGAATATGAACCACGAAAAAGTGAGAAATGTTGAAAATTGATGAAATTATACGGTTTGAAACAAAAAGATTGAATTTTCCGAAAAAAATGGCTACATTTTGCAATCAAAAATACTTATTTTTTAAATTTTCAAAAACATTTCGAGTCATGTTTTAGACAATAAGGTTAGAAAGATTTATACCAAATTTCATCAGAATCGCTCGATTAGTTTTTTAGCTATACGTCACGTAAGTTTTGAAAATGCAGTTTAGAAGACCGTGCGATACCTCCGCCATTTGTAAAGATTAATAGAAAATAAAAATACCGTGTAACAGCCAAATGTAGTAACAAAGTCTCCCTGAGTCTCAAAAATGGTAAAGAAATCTTTGCTTTAAAAAAAATCATGAAAAACAGCAAATTTTTTCCTCATTTGAAGGTATCTTCCCCTTTAACGTCAAGAAAAATCGCACTCTGATAGGGGTCTAAAACTCAATCGCGAATGATTATTACACCTCCATATTTCTCGAGTGGAAACCTCCCTTGTGTTCACAAAAGAGGTCTATTTTTAGAAGTGTCGGAAATTTCTCTTGTCGCTTCCGTTCTTCTAACCTGGGTACAGTATCTTATCAAGATATAGACCCTATAATCCTGTATCCACACAGTGAATCAAGAAAGCGTATGTAAAGAATCGTTCGTAGACAGAGAAGAGTGAGGGCGAGAGTAAAAGAGAGGGGGAGAGAGAGAGAGAGAGAGAGAGAGAGAGAGAGAGAGAGAGAGAGAGAGAGAGAGAGAGAGAGAGAGAGAGAGAGAGAGAGAGAGAGAGAGAGAGAGAGAGAGAGAGAGAGAGACAGAGAGAGAGAGAGAGAGAGAGAGAGAGAGAAGCCTCTCGATGCAAAACCATCGTCATTCAGTGCCTAAGCTTCAAGTGGTAGATACTTCAAGCCTGACAAGGAAAGGTTGCGAGGTCGATCTCTCCGATTTTGATGAAATTTGGCATGCTTGTAGAATGGGTAAAAATAGGCGACACGTATTTTTTTTTATATCTGCGGAATCCGATTTTTAAGGGGTGAAGCGCACCCTCGAAAATAAGGGTGTTTTTGATTTTCGTCGATAACGTTATCATTCTTATCTCCAATGTATAGTAGACGGAAAAAATAAACACTGTTGCAATTTGAAATTTTTTCATATCTCGTACCGTTAAAACGTTATGGACGAAAAACGAAAAACACCCCAATTTTCGAGGGTGCGTTTCAACCCTTAAGAATCGGGTTCCGCAGATATAAAAAAATACGTGTCGCCTATTTTTATACATTCGACAAGCATGCCAAATTTAATCGAAATTGGAGAGATCGACCTCGCAACCTTTCCTTGTGAGTGACCTAGCCACACATATACAGCGAATACATGAGTTAAAAGACATTAGACCTCGGGCACTCATTGTGTCCCCAATGTTGTCAACAGTATATTTAGCTGAATACAAACATATTAATATACCGACCATTTCAAGGACCGTCTGGCCCTAGACATTAACAATTCTGTCCCTTAGATAAGACGGACGTGCTGGAACTCAATATTATATATAGAGAGGAGGCGTTCGAGGTACCCTTTCTGCTGTTTCACAAGGAACATCACTTAAGTGTCCGCCTTCGATTTTGTTGAAACTCATATATGTGATAAAGCATTGAAAACTATTAGACACGTATTTTTTTTAAGCTGCGGAAACACGTTTTTAAGAGGGGAAACCACCCCTCAAAGAAAGGCGTGTCAAGGGGTGGTTTTGCAGTTTCACCCACAAGCAGTCCACCGAATGTAATGAAACAAAAACCAAAATTCTTCTAGTGTAAAGCGATGGAAAATCTACTACAGAAGTATTGAATACAAATTAAATTAAGGGGTGACACTCCTTGCTTTGAGGGGTCGTTTCCCCCTTAAAACCGTTTTTTCCGATAAAAATAAATACGTGTCTAATATTTTTCAATGCTTTATCACATATATGAGTTTCAACGAAATCGAAGGCGGTCACTCAAATGATGTTCCTTGTCAGTAAAGCCGCTGAGACTTCGGCATGCAAGCACCGTCTGTCTTTCCCTTATACCCTACAAACGAAGTTCTGGTAGAAGCGTCACATGAGCTTCCTCCTTTAAATTCCCATCAGTGTCTTCCCCCTTCACGTTCCTCAGTTCTCTCAGTCCTTATTCTTCCTTTACCTCCCTCGCACCTTTTCTGTCTTCCTTCGTCTCCCTTTCTCTGTATCTATCGTTCCGCTGATTCACGCGGACCTTTTCCGACGTGAATTTACGTTCCTCCGGAATTAATATAAGGCCCATTGGCTTCTCCCCCCCTCCCTACGGGAGGGTCCGTCAGGCTAAACGCCTGTATGCTTTATGATCTCGGGAAACGTTAATCACAAGCTCCAAGGTGGCAGTATAGATGGAGAGACGCTCACTCGTGCCACCGTATGTGGCGCTAACGGAAATGGGAGAAAGACGAAAGAGAAAGAGCGAGAGAGAGAGAGAGAGAGAGAGAGAGAGAGAGAGAGAGGGAGAGAGAGGGCAAAGACAAAAAGCCCTTAACGAAGTAGGGGATGAGGAGAATTGTTCCGCATACACACAGACGCTCGCACTGGCGCACAAATACACGTCATTGTCCCGTTTGCCGATCAAATTAGTTTGTGTACGATCGTCGAGGGCTTTTTACGCCGAGCAATTATCGTTATTCGCTCGACGCTTACTGGAAAGGTGGAAGCTCGATGGCGCTCTAGCTCCGCTCACCAGCCTCGCTCAACCTTATTCCGAGTCCCAGCAACCCTCGAGAGAATATGGTTGGAAGCGCCAATTTTATGAATTGACGTCAACCCCTTCTTGCACGTTACTATGCCGGGTCAGGTTAGAAAATATTTTAAATAATAGTTGTTGCCTCACCCGTTATATACAGAGTGTCCCAGAACGGAATGTGTTCCCTGAAATGGGGGGGGGGGGGGGTTGGGTGTGAAATTCTGGGTCGATTGATATAACCATGTGTGGGTCTCAGGTCAACTCTTGAATTATTATTGATGTTCAAAGGCGGACCAATCAGCTGCGCCCGATGAGCCGTCGTACGTCGGTGAGTGATACGCGCGTGTGGTGGTGGTACGACGGCTTATCGGGCGTACCTAATTGGCCCGCCTTTAAAAATCGATAATAATTCAGGAGTTGATCTGAGACCCACACATGCTTATATCAATCGACTCAGAATTTCATCCCCAACCCCCCATTTCAGGATACACATTCAGTTCTGGGACACCCTGTATACCCACAGAAAGGCTGTATATTTCGTATCAGTAGACGTATAAGTACTAATGTAATGCATTTAGAAGTGTATGCTTGTTAAATGATAAGGATATCCGCCCTGATAATGGCGGATTCCATATTCTTTCATCATATGGTATGAAGTTCCATTCCAGATTCAACCAAATGTGGATGACAGCATTACTTTTTGTCATTTACAATTAAATGATTGTCAGATTATTCTCTTTCAATCGCTTATCATTTTAATTTCCATCGTTTTCTCTATTTCCGAAAGTCTGCATTCCATTGCACTGCCTCTTTGTATTGAGTACGAAAGCAATGATTGCTTGCTTGCAGGATAAGGAGGCTTGTTTAGACGGATGCCGATCATTGAGATTAGCTGAGAACCTTCTGCAGTATTTTACTCACTTGTGTCTGTCTTGACGATTCTTACTAGTCATATACTATCAATAATACATTCCACTATACAAATGATGAGACATGAGGATATCTGTGTAGAAAAGACAACGAAACCGAATTGTTCCATTTACTGGGCCATAAGGGAAGATATATTTGCGTGGTACTTGCTATTGACTTTATCGTCATGGTGCATTGTTTCTTTTTTTCTTTCTGGTACCTATTTTTCTTGGTTTGCACCAAATGGTAACGTCGTACTTGCGGGTGCAGCCACTACAGTTTTTGACTGTAAACCGGCTTCGTGAACTGCACATAGTTGATATGCAGTTCATGCTCTTACCTTTCTGTAAGAGCGAAGTGATTTTGGTTAGAAATCCGTGATTTTCGCGCAACGAAAGTCCGTCATCCTTGACAGTCCAAAAATGTCCATATGTAGACTACGTGCATCAAGATAAAATGTAATGAAAAATGCTGCGTTTAGATGTTGTCTAATGATGGCCTAATAAAACGGCACGCGTAGAAGTCGCGGTAGGTCACTCGAGGTTTTTAAAGTTTAGGTAAACGGCTGAGGCTGTGCGATTGTACGGTTATGGAGCGCTCGAAGCTCATGGTGACAGTAACCGGAAGCTCCCAACGGCGGAAGTTCGCTGCTCCTTCCGACATGTTACACAAGAGATATCCCTTATCCAGCGGAATACATTATAGCTATCGCGCTAATGGTTGGAAACGATGGCTATGCTCGTTCCCATTTATTCCTTTTTTTTAAATTCTTTTGTTATTGTTTTTTTTTAATTGTAATATCGCTCGCACCGAGTACACATTGAATATTCATTTGACGTTCTTATCATTATGCCCACATTTTTTTGGGCCGTGTCATGAATTTGTTCCCTTTTTGGTCTAATTAAAAAAAAGGACCTGAACTATTACTTCAAATTTACCAAAGCTGCAGCCATTCGTGATTCTTTTCGAGAACAATTAAAACTCTGTAAAAACAAAGTGTCTGGACGATTCTAACCAATTTCGTTTCGCGAGCGAGAGCCCAAACGAGCACGTAAAACTTTAAAAGCCTTTTTAGGGTTCCGTACCAAAAGGGCAAAACGGAACCCTATTGCTGTCACTCTGCTGTCTGTCCGTCCGTATGTCACGGGGGTCTCTAGCTCGTAAATGGAATGATTTACAGACCTGAAATTTGGATATTTTGTGTAGAATGTTGACCCAAAACCGAATATTGAATTATAAATTCAATTGAATTATTTTTCATGGAGGTCCCATACACGAAAAAGGAGCAAAAATGTCTTACCCTGGCATGTGGGGTGTCATTGTCTAAAGCAGATCGAGTAGAGTACAAATATATATTGTTTTGTTTCTTATCTTGAAAAATAAAGAAACGGGGCCGTCGAAGTTGTCAGTTTTAGACCACTTTTGTTACGGGATCTATCTCAAAAACTAAACTAGTTGGGAATTTGGAATTTCTGTACATTATGTACCATATACTGTATTTAAACAACTAATACTGAAAACTCCGATTCATCATCATATAATAATTTATTGTATACATAATACAATAAATTTATAATTAAAATATATAAAATTATTGTTATTTAAATATCTGCAATACCAAATGACTTATTTTTGGAGTCGGCGCCAGCCAAGAATGAGAGATTGACGTCACGGAAGAAACGAGATTACAAATTAACAAAATACTGTAGATCGTGTACTTCATTTATTTTTCAACGCCTCCTCCTTTTCTGAGAACAATTGTACAAAATTAGCAATTGGCTGGTACCGACTCCAAAAAAAGTCATTTGGTATTGTAAATATTTGAATAACAATAATTTTATATATTTTCATTATTAGCTTACAGCAGGGGTGTACAAAGCTTTCTTTAGCTATCATCACCTCATATGGTTTCAGTTTAGTACTACCTAAGACTAAGACAGAAAAAGCATTACCTAATTAAATATCTAGTTAAAAAAAAAGTTAATTGGTCAGATGTACGGAACCCCAATGGAGCGAGGCCCGACTCACACTCGGTCGAGTTCAAAAAAATTATAAATCTGACATTGTGAATATTTGATACATTTGTATTTGAGATTTCGTGATTTTCGTACACGACTACATTAAGGAGCTATACCAGTGTGAACGATGAAAATTTGGGTGATTTTCGGGAATTTTCTGGAAGAAAAGTACTCAATTAAGTGTTCCGGAAAATTAAGAATATATTTGACTATATTTGACCTATATGACATAATTTTTTCATAGAAAAATATTGAGATCCAAGCGACTTGTGCGCTGCCGTCGGAGGCGCAAAGAAAAAGTTCCTCCACTGCTGACATGATTCCGGCGGATTGGGTAGCTGAAACCGAAAAATATCAAAATCTAACAAAATGGCGTAGTTATGAAAAAAAAACGTCAGTTTTCTTGTCTATAAAATGGTCGTTTTTTTTCAATGCCAAAACGTCAATTTACACCCAATCACAAATATCCTGAGTCATTGTAGAGTAAATATATTCAAGAGTACTCAGTTCAAATGTCAAGTCAATCGGATAATTGCTCTTTGAGTTGCAATGTCAGCAAATTTGAAAAATCTCATTTCTAGAAAATCGCGTTTAACGATTTAGCTATCAATTTTTGCAAGACAAAATGATATTTACCATAAAAACTGCTAATTACAGGATATTTTTGGAAGTGCAAACAGTCGAAAAAAGCAACAACAAAAAATCGATTTTTTGAAAGGGTCACACTGGTATAGCCCCTTACATTTGCGTATCTGACAATGAATCAGAGGACAGGAAAATTTACGCTGATGCGCTGCACGATCCTATTTTTCTTTCGCGCATGCAGTCCACTCTTCTATTTGATCAATTGAGCGCAACATTGTGCAAACGTTTTTCACTCGTGCTTGGACTATTTTCCCACGGTTGAGCCCGCGACAAAAAAAAAGGAGAAAACTGAGTGCCGGTTGGATAATTGCGATCTTTTTTTTTATACGCGTTGAAACAAAAAAATCACCGAGGGTCTTGTTGTTCGTACGATGCAGGTTCGGTCCATCAATGCGTTTATTTTTTTCGCTTCTTTTCATCATCGGTGGCAATTTGCAGTGTGCAACGCGCCTCATTGTTCGGCCCATCAAGCCTTTCGACCTCAGCGATCCTTCGGTTAGGCTAGCTTGCGCTGTGCACATCGAACAAAAAAAAAGAGATTGCGAAAACGTTCCAAACGCGTGTGGTAGTGTGCACGAAGAGGGGCGAAAACAAAAGGGAAAAATATCGGGACACCAGGCTCGGTGCACCCAATTGTTCCTTTACTGATTTTCCTATAGATGGAGGCAATTTTCGTCAGCTCGCCCCCTAAAAATGGACGTGTTCCAAAATATTTCGAATTTATTACTTTTCTGAAAAAAATGCACTTGAGGGCTTACACGTAGGAGAAATTTTTGAAAATATCGATTTTTTTTATTTGTGACCGATTCTCAAAGTTTAACATTTCAAAAATATTCTCTGCAAAATTTTAGTCGCTCCCATCAAAATTAAACGAGTTACGGGCATTTTTAGGAAGGCTCCGCGAATCGGCGAACTTTGGAAACGTTTTTCTCAAAATGACTTTTTCGAAATCGGTGACCACGATATTTAAAAAATCACTGCACCGATCAACTTCAAATGTTGCAAGCTTCATTTATATATAAAAAGCAGCGCTAGAACGAAGCGCTAGAACGAAAATAGAACTTTTTCCACCGAAAATCAGAGCCTTCCATTTAGACTGCGGCCATTTCTTCAAAAATCAATGTTTTATAAATTCCTTCATCCGATCACTAGATTATCTTATGCAAAAACTAAATGCGCTTGATTTGTTTTGTTTCCGACGATTTTCTTCCGAGCAGCAGTGGCCGTTGCACGAACCATTGTATCTACCACATTTATAAATATTTTCCAATACTAAAATTGTAATTGTAAAACCTACTCGAAGCTATACGCTTTAATTTAAAAAGAAAAAAAAAACTAAAACCTGCACGCATTTTCCCCGAAAAAATTCACGAATAATCCTCTTTCATCCGGCCGCAAGCTAGGTTCAACCCGTTTAATATTGAGGGTTTATACTTCAGGAAACAACGCTGTGTATTTATGTTTAAAAAAATGCACCGTTCATCGTTTTTTTTTATTCTAAATTTTCCAAAATGAAAATACAATACACTTCTAAGCCGCTTATTTGACACGGGCTCTTTTTTCGTCGAACTTTCGGAATATCCAATTTCTCCGAGACTTCCGCAGGTGTGTTTTTCGATTTATGCGTTTTTGATAGTATTTCACAAAAGGATTCTGTATTACGATTTTACTTCTCTCTCCTTGAATCGCACTTTTTATTGCATTCGTCTCTTTGTATTCCCCCGTCCGTTCCTTTATCCGTACGTATCTTGACCTGCTTTTCTCCTTTCCCTCCTCTATTTACTGGTTTTCTTTGCGCTCTTTCTTCTTCACTTTAACTTATTCAGTCGCGCTCTCGTAGGTTCGTTGGGGTGTTTTATTCGGTTGCTGGGCCTCTCTCCTGAGACGTGCGAGAGAAAGTAATGAAAAAGGGGGTAACGAGAGTTGAAAAAAAAAACTACAAACTCGACAAACGTTCGCGATAGCGAGGTGTTCGGTTCGAAAATCCTTCACATGGCCGTATAGTTACGATCGAGAGATTCGTTTCCCGTTTTTACGAATCTTCGCAACCGAAGTTCTATTTCCCTTTTTTCCCCCTAGAAGAGATAGCGATCGCAGCCGTCACGATCTTCGGTGAAACCTACGGGGGGGGGGGGGGGGGGGGGCGAATCGGCTACGAAACCCTAAAAATCTTACAATCAGATACAACGAGGGTGAATATCGTTGGGATAAAAAAAGGACAGTCTCGTTCCCGGGACGCGCTCACGCGACCCTTTCCTCGATCTTCTTTTCCTATTGCCAGCCAATAGGAAAATGTGTGTGTGTGTGTGTGCGCGCGCGCGCGTAGGCAGATGTATGTGTGTGTGTGTGTGTGGGCGGGGTGGGGTGAGTGTATGAGAGTGTGGGTGTATGTGTGTGGACAGGTGTGTGTGTGTGTGTGTGTGTGTGTGTGTGTGTGTGTGTGTGTGTGTGTGTGTGTGGGTGTGTGTGTGTGTGTGTGCGTTTGTGAGGGGCGCGAGTGTGGGGGTGTGTGTGCGTAGGCAGATGTGTGTGTGTGTGTGTTTGGGAGGGGTGTATGGGTGTATGTGTGTGTGTTTGGAAGGGGTGTGGGCGCGTGTGTGTGGGTGTGTGTTTGGGAGGGGGGCGAGTGTGGGGGGTGTATGTGTGTGTTTGGGAGGGGCGTGAGTGTTGGTGTGCGTGTGTGCGAAGGCAGATGTGTGTGTGTGTGGGCAGGTGTGTGTGTGTTTGGGAGGGGCGTGTGTGTGTGTGTGTGTGTGTGTTTGGGAAAGGGTGAGTGGGGGGGTGGGTGGGTGTGTGTGTGTGTTTGGGAGGGGATGAGTGTGGGGAATGTATGTGTGTGGACAGGTGTGTTTGCGTTTGTGAGTTTGGGAGGGGTGTGTGTGTGTGTGTGTGTATGTACTTTTTTTCAGTCATATACAGGTTTTATTTTCTACGCCATTTTTGGTCTTCCTTCGCTTACCCTACCGTCGTTATTCGCATTCTCATCTACGCACTAGTCCTTATACTCGGGCGATCAAGTCATAAAATTTAACCCCGAACAAATTTTATCGCATCAACTCCCCCTTCGCGTATTCTCGAATGTATTTCCCGCTCGTACAGCTTTTTTATGACTGTAGACACATACTATCCTATATCGAATTTCAGGATACGGTGGTGCTCTGAAAAGAGACGGTGAAAGTCCTAGGTATACTGTTTTTTTTAAATTCCGTCATTTAATTCATTTTCTAAGTTAACAATGGAATATTTTATTGTACTTGTTTGAAAAGCAGTTTTTTTAATAGAAATTATCAAGTTTGCGTTTCAAATAAATCGTTGTTTTTAGGATTGGAGTGAGAGATAAATTCCGTTTGAGTGCTTCACCCGACAACAGTCGTGTATTTGCATATTAGCCCCCCTTCACCGCACTTACGACTGATCGAATCGTTGAATTTAGTTGCCTAGATATTTTATCGAGTTTTCCCCGATAAATTGCGTGGGGACGGCCTGTTTTTGTGTGAACGGTGGCCAAGGGCTTTCGTTGGATATACCCCTCTTTATCGGATATGCAGCAAAAAAACTAACGTGAAGTTGGAATGTATATGACCAAATGATGGATCGAAATTCATATAGGTGATAAAACTCGAAGGTAGAATATGGAATTGGCAAGGAAACAATCACAGACTTTATTGCTGGCCGGGAAAATATGTTCTCTTGGTTTCAACCTTCAATCCGTAACATTCGATTAGCAGATAAGTATTCTTAAATGTATTTATCGCCAAAGATAACGTTTATCGAAGAACACATCGATTTATGTTCTACAATTATTTTTGGCTCGTATATTTTATTGATAAGACACGGCAATCTTCCCAACCGGGATGACCTTCTTTGAGGTAAAATTTGCATGAAATTCACTATGCAATCCATTATATTTATACTTCAAAATTTCACCGGAGAACACATCTAGAGACACGTGACTAAAAAAAGCAGCAAAATTAAATAAAGTTCGCTGCAGCTATAGTAATTATTCGAAAATTTATCGTCACCCTTTGCACCTCAGCTACTTTCCTCTTTTCCTGATTTACGTGTACCTTTCGCACCACCCCTATTGTTTTTTTCACATGTAATGGTTACCATTGAAGCTGCTACCCTCAGTCCATATTTTGGTCGCTAAACAAAAACTGACAGCAGCCTCTCAGTGTTTCAAAAAAGATCGCAAACTTATTTCTACAAAATACAGTTCTTTGTAAAGTTTACGAAATGGTGCTTTAAACTGGTGCTTTAAACTGCAAGTTTTGCTTTGCTGCGATTTTGAGAAACTCGCAAGCAAATTAATCCAAGAAAAAAAAAAGACTTGTGGTTAATAACCTAAAGAAATTATAATAATCGATTCTTGGAAATTGATGCACACAAATATTTCGTTCAAACGTCAAGTTCACGATTTACAAAGCTCCATAAAATCTCGGTATTGAAGTTTACATACAAAGGTGTACGTTGCTGGCATTACGACCAGTTGCATTGCGATTGTATTACCAGCTATGGCAGTTAGTAGGACGTAAGGTATGGCAAATGTCGCCAACGTATAGAGCTGAGAACAGTATCGCATATGCGACCCCGAACAATCCACGGATCGAGGTACCGTTTCAGTCTGTCTACGAGGGACGTTAACGCGAACAACTTACGCTACCGTATCTCCCTTCCGGAACGTAAGGCCGAGTATTGTTCGCTCAGCACCTTATTGGACTCAAACGCTCCATCTTATACCTAGACACAGGTACGAACGCAACATACCAAGCTCTACGTACAGGCATTATGCGCTGAGGAATATGCGCATACGTGCTTTTTCACCTTTAAGCGACTTCGACCATTAACCTTTTTTTCCATATTTCAGTGTCCATTCCCCCCCCAGAAAAGACTCGACGTCATTGAACAGATTGAGCAGAATACTGCAATAAGTTTAATTCTATTCGGCAAGATTTATACATTGCTTATATTTGGGTCAAATAACTTAGCAAGAGTATCGTTTTTTCGATGGAGGCAGTATTGCTGTGCAGAACAAAAAATCGTTTTTTTTTTTTAATGTTATTTGTCTACAGACATTTCAGCATACGTTTGTGAGCACCGTTTAACCCTTTGAGTGCACACCTCCGCGGCCAACGTATAAGTGCATCTTGGGTCAATCAAGTGACCCAAGGCGTTTTTCAAATCGTTGTATTCTGGTAAATACGCATTTTTAGTTTTTTTTTTTGTAGAGACGTTTTTTGCAGTAAATTATCCATATTTTATGGCCCTAAATTTATTTTTTGACGAAAACGAAAATTAAAGGCGAAAATATTCGTTCAAAGTGGGGCATACTTTGAAAAATACGTTGAAAAATACTAAATACGTACGGTCAAAACGACCCAGTGTGCACTTGAACGGTTAATGGCACTTATAACCACGTATCCCGATAACCAATTGGCCGATTGAGCTCGCATTTGGCATGCACCTTCAGTATACTGTTTTTCAACATTGGTAGCAGAATTGAGTCGAAATAATATTTTTTTATAACTCGTAGAATGGTCAGGTAAATAGGAGAAACGATAATTAAGGTTTAGCATGCCGCCATTTTGATTTTTTTTGCTGAATCTGGTACCAAACGTCATAACACTCATACAGATTAAAAATCTGTTTGGTTTTTTTCAAGTTCATACAACATCCACAACATTGGTCGTCAATTGGGGGCGTTTTCCGCGCACCGTTGCAAAGAAACGTACGAAAGTACGTGATAATGAATATGTATATATATTTAATTCGCACATATTCTTGGAAGACCAATAAACATGTGGAAATAATTTCAGGAAGAAAACTGGAACAGTTTAACAGTAATTCCATTTGACCATATCAAGCCTCGCGTTGAAGCTTCCTGTGTATCAATTACACGATCTTTTTAATGGGAAATTAAATTTGAAGACCCGAGAATCCGATTCGGCATGCCGGTAAAATATTCTATTTTGAACGACACGGTGTGCTCGCGTTTTTTTTTTTGTCACGTAGGGACTTTATGCAGGTAAAATATCCCGGAGAACATATAGCGATAGGAAGGTTTTTTGTATCCTTGTGTCCATGGTTTACGACCATATAGAGAACTGTACCCACATACGTTTAATTGTAGTATATAATTACGTATATATATCTATACTCACTGTACACACGGACTGTTATTTTCCGTGTAACAAGAACTGGCATGCGCTCTCCATTGCTCAACTGACAAACTCGATTGTCGAGAATAATAAACGAATCCCATTGTTTCGTAAAATACCGAAATAAACGGAATAAAGTCTGAAATGCGTTTTCAGGTGTAATTATTTATTTGTTATGCTAGACCAAGCCGAGCGTAATGTTGCTGGTATTTTATAGAAATTCGATTCTGTTGGACGCTTATGTGAGCCCAACAATTATTCATCGTCGTTAATCACATTGCTGCAATAATTACATCACTTGGTGGGATTTTCCACACAATTATAGATTATACGAGAAATAACAGTAGACGCTGTATTCACTTTCCGACCAAAAAACGGATGAAAAAATTGAATAAAGGAAAGTCTGAATTTTACGCAAAGCTGTGGGACTGAATTTATTCAAAGTTAATTGAGAAAAGGGTGACTGTAAACCCAAAAACGAAAATCGTGCTAAAATCTTTTCACAGAAGAAAAATTTCCGCGGTATGACGATCGAAGGCTGCATTTGTACATTTATTGGAGCTTTAATATCTATCAAATTTCTCCATCCCCAAATTCCAATTAATATTGGGGCTATATCTATCAATTCCGATTTTTTTTCTCTGAGAAACGGTTGGTGAAAAAGAAACGCATTTCAACACAAATGTACAAATATTGAGAACGTTTCAGAAAATGCAAAAAAATGACACAAACGACAATAATTAAATAAATATTAAATTTTTATGATGTGGATTAAATTTTAAAAAGCAAAAAAATAAATTAACAATAAATACGAGTCGTTGACAAGTGGTCGATTTTTTAAAACATTTTTGGTAATTATGCTGTTGGAGCACTTTTCCGAAAGACGACGAGAAATTTTCTTTTTCGATGACCTTGTTAGATCACACCGGCTGTGAGAAGCAGTAGCTCATTGAATGTTAGGAATATTTCAATGAAATTTCCAGGGAATATAGCTAAAAGGTGATACTATCGAATAAAGATATTTTTGGAGAATGCAATTTTTTTACCCACCTAGGTAGATGAAGCCTGTTGAAACCATAACTCAAAAAGCTGCTCGGAATCATTTCGCCGTATATCTCGAATTAAATTATTCAAAAACGAATCTTCATTCTTACCATTTCGTATTTAAATTTGAATGATCGATCCGTTACGCATATAACGGCACACTTTACAGTATCATTACTAGAAAAAACGCTTTTAGATGTATAAATCTTGCCGTGCTATTCTACACGTAATATATAATGATTCGAATATAACGAGAGTGGTGGAGGGGCTCAGTAAGCCTGCACCGCGGAAACGAGGCCATAATTTAACAGTTCCGATGATACTTTACGACTCTCGAAGCCGCAATCTCGCTTCCTAGATCGACTTTTACGTCCTTTCTCGTGAGAAAAATGAACTTTCTGGTTAACGATGTCGTATCATGTGCTCACCACGCTTCGCAAGCTAGATCCGATGGTATATATACGTACATACATGTTGCACACACACACACGTGTGTATATATATATATACAAACACACGAACATATATATGGTGAGTCACACCACGTGCGTTATGCACGTATGTGTTTCTGGTGTTATTACCGGAACGTTATACTTTTTTTTTATAGTATTTCCCTAGTACGTGGTTTTATTGCTGGAGAGCCACGCGAACCGGACATAAAATTTTCGACAAGATGATATTTCATCCAATCCATAGCTTTTGTGTTAAGAAGAAATAGGAACATACGTACGAAGGAGGTTGGTACAAATTTAGGTCGCACTGGGACCTCGTATTGCCTGTTTTTTCTCACGTCCAAAGTGTAATTGCACACCCGAGCTTTTTTTTTTGTAAGCCATGCAGAAAGTTTTTCGTTCCAACTGTTTCGATAGCTAAATACTGGGATTCAAAATTGTGAAACGTTTGTTCGGGGGCAGAATAAGACAGGACATCACTGTGAAGGGCCGAAAAATGGTCAGTCCGATTTTTTTTTCTACTAGATTATTTATATGGGATTTGGGAAAAAGGTATAGTATTGAGCATACATTGAACTTATTTCGTGTAAATTTTTATTTAGAAAAATTAAAAATTAAAAACGTTATGGGGGAAAAGAAGAGACTGTATAAAAAATGTGGTCCAACGGCCGAACCGATAACTTGTTGGTTGGTCTGAAAAATAAAAATGTTTTATAATCTAAATACCCGTGCGGAAAACTGATAGGGCATCCCTATTAAAAATAAGGGCCTTTCAGGGCTTTCCTAGTGCTTTCCCTAGTAGGGATTTCCACAATGGGCCCAGACTAGGCCATTATCGGGATAAACTTGTAGGGATTTCCACAATAGGCCCCGACTTGGCCATTATGGGGATAAACCTGTAGGGATTTCCACAAAAGGACCCGACTTGGCCATTGTAGGGATAAACCTGTAGGGATTTCCACAATAGGCCCAGACTTGGCCAGTATAGGGATAAACAAGTAGGGATCTCCACAATAGGCCCAGATCTGACTATTATAGCGATAAACCAGTATAAATAGCTCAGGCTACATGGTTGATGGTATTTCAATTATTCAAATCGATTATATACATCGATCGAATAATATTATCGAACGCAAATTGGGAAAAAGCGTAAGGGCATTAGCAAATAAAAAATCAACGATGAACACAAATATGCAGACAAACATCAGACAGTATTTATTTATCAAATTAAAGAAACCTTTTACATAGATACAAACAATTACTCATGGTTTCACTCATACATGGAGTAATGCTAGCGCATAGGTGTGAACAGTCCCAACCCTTTTTCTCGACATTTTTATAGCAACTAATTTCCGCTCAATACTCATCATAGGGAAAATTATTTCTTCTGAAGACTTCGCTGATATTTCCCATTCATAAACGTTATCTGACTGTGTAGGATAAGTAAATAAATTGGTCTATGTTTTCCAGATCTTTCCCTCAATGGAAATAGATTCTAGTGATTCAGTAGACCCATAATTTTTTTTTATTTCCACTACACATCCATTCCTTAGAATGGATTATTTTTTTTATTAATTTTGTCATGGCAGTTTGTCATAAAGGCTCACATGCAAATACGCAATAACATTTCTACGCGCGCACACATACATACGCACACTGCACGAAGCGTTCGATATTTTTCGTCAGAACGCAGATTCGTTTGTCAGCAAAATTGCATCGTTCGTCTGTTCAAACGCCATTGCAAATCAGATACTAATGCAGCGAGACAAATTTGCAGTAACTCATGCGAATACGGATGCGTACGTAAGCCACGAAAAATGTCGATCAAAGGGTTGAATTTGAAAGTTCAGTGATGACTTATGCGGTCGTGATAAATAATAAATTGTTCGCTATAAAAAGACCGGGTCGTACGAGCCGGTACGACCTGACGTATAGAAACACGTGTACGTTGGGGCTTTTCGTGTGTCAGTCAGCCAATGCGGGTACAGGCTGATCGAGAGACTCGCCAGAGCGCCACGATCAGATAATCATCCTCGTGAATATATTATCCCGATTAGCGAAAGCGCGAGAGAGCACCCTCGTAACGTGGGACTCGGAGACCTGCTCGGAAAATTCCGCCACCCACGCCGCAAATCCACCGTTCTGCCGCGGTTCGAGGTGTCCTACACTCGCGTCTCTATTATTGCTGGATATTCGCCGAATCGGAAACATATCTGCTCATCATTAATTCCAATCTCGTTACGATCGTCGCGCGAAATACGTGAAATTCAGTGTATGCGTTTATCATATCATTATTTAATGTGTCAGCGTAGAATTGGGATTACTCGGCTTAATACGACCCTCGAGTTTTTTTTCGATTAACGCGACGTTGATACTACTTATCACGTGCGGGAGAAATTTTACTCGACGAGTACTCTCGTGACATAATACGTGGAGTTACCAGAGAGTTATCGTTAATTTAGCGCTGCAGCGGTTTCCATCCGCCTCGTTATTCAACCCCTTGCCGTACTCTGACGAGTCTGTCTCGTGATACAAATATACGCTAACGCCCGAATTTCACGAGCTCAGTGGTACGGCAAGGATCCCTCTCTGGAAGCCAAATTTGAAGGGTCAGAATGATGCATTTTTTTCTAGTCACACATTGGTTGGAAGAAATTAATTTTTTCCCTGCATGTTGTACACATGTTTGTGGTTACGATGTCATTTTTTCAGAAGAATGTCTTTCAAAGTGTTCGTGGTGCTGCGGTTGGCGTTGCAGTCCTCCAACGGCGAGGCCCGAAACGGCGGGATGTCTATCAGGCTCAAATGTAATCTAAAACGGAAACAAAAAACGTTTTCTTCAAATATATCCAACTGGCTATGGGTTCACGATCCACTTTACGAAATTTCGCAAAATACGAAAAATGACCGCTTCTCCAAACAAAACCTCATTTTGAAGTCATTTTTATTAACAAATGGTTCATCCAATTAAAAAATGCGATCGTGAATCGAAAATGACTACTGTTTGAACGCAAATTTTGCAAATTCAAGTCAATAGTGTGAAAGTTACTCAACATATCATACCCGCCGTGTCAAGATATGTAGTTTATCAAACTACAATATCAAGATATTGTAGTTTGAGAAAACGTTCAAAAAATAGCTGCATCTTCGTCAATTTTTAGAATTGTAGGGTCCTGTTTGTCTTAAAATATTCTTGAAAGTTCACACTATAATAATATGCCAAAAAAAAACGATTTTTTGAAATTTCCAGAGCGGAACACGCCGTTTTAAGGCTTTGTGGCACATCGAAAAATAACACTTTTTTGGAGAATTTTTTTTGAGAATACTGAACATTGATTAGAATAACGTTTGGAAGGTTTATTCTACATGTGTTGAGGTAAATCAAATAAAAATATTATGACAAAAAATACAAAATAGCAGCTTAGTCGGAGCGTTTTTTAGGCGCTCTGCGAGAGGACGCTGAACTTTTGTTGATCAGCACCCAGAACAAAAAACATGTCGCATTTTACATCAGTTTGGTTGGAGAAGTACACAGTGTTATTAAAGAATATGGTTTTTTTTCGCAAAATGGCATTACTTTGAATATATTTATTTTCTTCGCTGAAACGTCGGCCTTAATTTGTTTATAAAAACTGAAATGCTCGATAAACCTATTCACGAAGCTGGAGTAAAAATCTAGTCAATCGATGGTAGTTCAACTAACGAAGACGTTTGTTGTACATGTGCCTGCTAAATTTCATAAGAATTGCTCATCTGGATCATGCAGGAACACATCCGCAAACGTGGAAAACGTGGTTTCGAGAAAAACGCATACCTCCCAGTACCACGTTTTGAAAAACTTAACGTGGTCCTCTAGTTTTTCGGCTGTTTTTTTACGGCTTTTTCAATAATTTTTTACGGGCAAAGCATCGAAATAATCAATCTCATTGTTTTTGCATAATATTTATTAACATTTAAATAAGCTTTACAAATTTTTTGAAGTCAAAATATATAATATAATAAACGCTATAGTGGCCGACAGGAAGACATCAAGTAAAAGAGGTGCTTGACGGTGACCAAGATTGCGACTGTTCTGCTTATCTGAAATCAAAAAACCAAACGGCATTTTAATCTTTATATTTAAAACTAGCGATTGAACTAGAGTGAATTCTAAATTACAAAAATTGACTTTTTTATACACTTTTGAAAATTACATTCTATTTTGTACTCATTTTTTCTTAAGTTTTTCGCTCGTACAAAAAAAACTATCGAAGCAATCATGATAATCCTAGTTCAATCGCTGGCTTATAACATATTAAAGATGCTGTATAAATTTGAACAAGATCGTTGCAGTAGTTTCTGAAATATCGTGGTCACCGTTTCGAAAAATGGTGTTTCGAGAAAAACGCGTTTGAAAGTATACCTGCTCCGTATACCTGCTCCGTTCCAGGGCCGTAACTTGTGAACCACTTCGAATATCGAAAAATCCTTTGGTACACATTTTCTACACATGTTGTAGATGTGATTTATCAAAAAAAAAATCGATTTTTTCGACCCGAGAAACTAGAGGACCGCCTTAAAAAAATATTATTATGTTCAATGTTCAACATCCTATTATTAATATTTTTCTCATAAAAAGTGGTAAATAATCGAACTTTTTTGGCCCAACAAAGTAGAAACCTCCCGTATTAAATCACAAAACAAGTATTTCTTACATTTTGAAAAGTGTAATCAGGGGTCTAGTTATAAAGCAACAAACGGAGTGTGCCAGCCATGTTACATTGTGTCGTAACATTCCTCTATGATATATGGAATACTTGAAGCAGTAATTTGGTGGTTTTTCAAGAGTTGAAAATTGTTAAAAATTCCAATTTAAAATCCCACTATCTCCCAATCCAAATAGTCGACTCTTCTGAAATTGCACTGAAACATGCACAATGATATGAACAGCGTCTGGTTAAAATTTGAACAAAACCTATAGAAATCAAGAGCGCGCGCTCGTTCTACCTTAAATGTAAATACCGGATTTTGCGGGGACTTGGATGGTTAAAACTGTCACACGGTGATACAAAGCCTTGCCGACCTCACGATAATGAACACAATGATGAATTGCAGTTACCTTCCAGGCTGAACAAGAGTCAGGGCGGTGAACTATTCCTCGCAATGAAGTATAATATTATTCCCGAATAACCAACCCTCCTTAATTCAAGATCACTCACCAATTGCGACGAATCGTCAGTTGAAATTGCAGTCACAGCAGAGCGCACAGCAATCAGCAGTCTCAACAGGAGAAAATCAATCGAATAATCGTCGGGCATATCTCTCGACAAATATTCATCCCAAAGCCTTGTATCTCCGCGCCTGCAACGTTTGTACTTCATCAATGATCCATCGCGAGGAAGAGAATAGTACTGCATTGTTATCACTTTCGTGCAAAAACTAACGAGCACCTTTGCCCTGATTCTGGCTGTTCTCTCGTATTGGGTCCGTAAATTAGAAGGAGCAGTGCTGGTGCAAACGGAGAGAGTTCCGAAAGAGCATCATCGATGCGGCACACCGGTAAACCCTTCCCGATCCTAGACCGCTCGAGTGTTTTTTTTCCCCACAATGCAAACGAGATTGTACCCACTATGCAACACATCGTGCAACGAGGTTACGTACATTCTCCGCCGCTCGTTCGGTTTTCTTTTCACCCCAGTTTTTTCGTCATTTTTTCATCCCTATCGGAATATCGCGGGATTTAGGAGTTGCGGGGAGATTTGAGGGTTGGTACGGTGGAGGAGAGGGGGGGGGGGGGTGATCTAGCTACAGGCAATTGACGAGAGCTCGAGGGGTTTCGAAATAGAGATCGAGATAGAGCGTGTTTACAGGCTCGATTGAAGAGGCCCAGAAAGTTTTGCTCGCAGCTCGCGGAGGTCCCTCGTGGACTGTACGTAATTGGCGGATACCCCGTACGTGCTTAGCGTTGAGCTTTCCGCGGGTGAGCTTTTATCGAGATCGGCAGCTGGCAGGGGGAGAGAACGTTTCGTCGCTGCTTCAGGGTTGAGAAAGGGTTGAGTGCAGGGTTCGCGAGAGACGCGGGGGAAACAATCGCTGAGAAAGCGTTTGGGTTTGTACAGGAGAGACGGTGCAACGGAGCCCTACGGCTTATCAGAACACGCGGGAGAACCCTGCAACGATAAGCAACCCTTGCTTCTTCTCTCTCGCCCTCTATGACACTCTCTCTCTCTCTCTCTCTCTCTCTCTCTCTCTCTCTCTCTCTCTCTCTCTCTCTCTCCCTCTCGCCATCTCCGCAACGCTCGTAATGCTAATTCCCCGATAAATTAACGCTGGACAGGTTTTTCCACATTATCTTACGAGGAACATCACTTAAATGTTCGCCTTCGATTTTGTTGAAACTGAGATATGTGATACAACATTAAAAACTATTGGACACGTATTTTTTATCGACAGAAAAACGTTTTTAAGACGGAAATCGCCCCTCATAGGAAGATCTGTCAACCCTTAAGGGGTCTTCTCACTTTAGACGCTAAAAAGGCTATTTTCATGACGTTTTTTGATAGGTTTATATCATAGATGTTCATTTAAAAGTGGTGAACTTAATACATACACTTTCGAAATACATTGAAATTTAAAAAAAAAATATATTTATTTAACTCAAACAAAGTTTAAACGTGTGTTTCTCGAAACAACGTTTTTCGACGGCTTGTTGACAAAATCTTCGAAACTACTGAAACGATCCTTATGAAATGTTAACCACATATTCTTTACAACTATAGCTATAGCGCATATCGAGGATTTTTTGAAATTTTGATATTTACTTTTTTTGCCAAAAACGGTGAAAAAAACATGTTTTTTTTCGAAAAACGTCCGCCATTTTGTTATTTTTGCATATATTTATAAAATCGTATGATATGCGCTATAGCCATTAACATACTGAATCTAAAACCGTTTGATTTTTTTGTTTCGGATGATCCATCTCCGAGATTTCATCAACAGCGCTGACCTACAATGTCATAGGACATTTTTTTAACGCGGTCCTCTAATTTCTCGGCTGTTTTTTTACGGCTTTTTCAATAATTTTTTACGGGCAAAGCATCGAAATAATCAATCTCATTGTTTTTGCATAATCTTTATTAACATTTAAATAAGCTTTACAAATTTTTTGAAGTCAAAATATATAATAGAATAAAAGTTATAGTGGCCGACAGGAAGACATCAAGTAAAAGAGGTGCTTGACGGTGACCAAGATTGCGGCTGTTCTGCTTATCTGAAATCAAAAAACCAAACGGCATTTTCATCTTCATATTTAAGACTAGCGATTGAACTAAAGTGAATTCTAAATTACAAAAATTGACTTTTTTATACACTTTTGAAAATTACATTCTATTTTTTACTGCTTTTTTCTTAAGTTTTTCGCTCGTACAAAAAAAAACTATCGAAGCAATCATGATAATCCTAGTTCAATCGCTGGCTTATAACATATTAAAGATGCTGTATAAATTTGAACAAGATCGGTGCAGTAGTTTCTGAAATATCGTGGTCACCGTTTCGAAAAATGGTGTTTCGAGAAAAAACGCGTTTGAAAGTATACCTGCTCCGTATACCTGCTCCGTATACCTGCTCCGTTCCATGGCCGTAACTTGTGAACCACTTCGAATATCGAAAAATCCTTTGGCACACATTTTCTACACATGTCGTAGATGTGATTTATGAAAAAAAAAAATCGATTTTTTCGACCCGAGAAACTAAAGGTCCGCCTTAACTACCATTTCCGTCTATGAGTAGAGACTTGAATAAATAAATTTTTCAAAATGTATTTCGAAAGCGTATTTATTATGTGTAACAACTGTTATATCAATATCTATAATATAAACCTATCCAAAAAATTCATGCAAATAGCCTTTTTTAGCGTCTAAAGTGAGAAGACCCCTTCATTTAATTTTCTTTTAATACTTCGATAGTGGATTTTTTATCGCTTCACATTGGAAAAACTTTGGTTTTTGTTTCATTCAGAATGGTGGACTGCTTGTGGGTAAAACTGCAAAATCCCCCCTCGACAGGGGTTTCTTTGAGGGGTGGTTTCCCTCATTGAAAACGTTTTTTCGCCGATGGAAAAAATACGTGTCTGATAGTTTTCTATGCTTTATCGCATATAGCCGTTCCAACAATATATATGACAGATACTTAAGTATCCGCCTTTGATTTATTGAAACCTTTGTTGAAAATTAAATGCTCCATTTTTTATATTGCTGTTTAATTATTATTTTCCCAGGCCGCGAGAAGTGAAAATCTAATTGCAAAAATCGGAGTACTCATTCTCAAACGCCGCCATTCCGTAGACTATTCCTAAAAAAAATATTAGACGGCCGAACGATAACCAGAGAGAACCACTCGCTGATTTACTGTAGTTGCGAACAAATTTCTCAGAGAATTCTAATTTCCATTGTAATATCATTCTGGAAGTTTATTCTTATTTTTTGGAGGGGCATTCCTGGTTTCAAAAGAATCTCACGAACGCAGCTTCATCATTTTTAATAACGCACTCGTAGAAGAGACCAGGGAAGAAAATTGGGTCACGGCATTTTTATGCCTCAGAAATGTATCACACGTTTGCAACACTGTGTCAAAGAGGGAAAAAACTGCGCACGTATGTAAAACATTTTACATGTCGTTTTGTTAATTTATTTTCAGCCTCGCAAAAGTAATTAAAAGTACTCAAAAGAATTAATAATCATAAAAACCGGTTGGAACGAGTCCTGAATTACTTTCACCGAAGCTGCAAATGGCAGACGAAAAGAATCAATGAAACCAGGGTGGATATCGATAATCGATATTGTAAATGTATCCGGAATCCTTGTTTCCCCGAACTACACTAATCCTTCATCCCTTTGACGTGGATAATTGGCATTATTATAAATTAATATTTCATGACTTTTCGTTCGGAGCGTAATAATTTCGAAATTTCACTGCAGTCTTCAGCGCCGGAAACGCCATTTATATGGCAACACGGACAATCGAAATATCTCACGCGGTTCTCATTCACGACTAGTTTCAAAGAGTATTAATCTCGTTGTCAAATGGGAGTACGTTAATTGCAATTCGTAAGTCTCTTCGCGCCTGTGAACTCTCGACCATCCAATGTATTCTACCTTCAGGTGGAGTCACACCCAATTGCGGCGAGGTAGCGGAATCCGAAGGAATTCCACACGCAGAGATTTGCTCGTTTTAGGCAGCCATAGTGATTCCCGAACCGCGTGCAAGATTCCCTTTCACGCGCGTGCGTTTTACTTCATCTCGCTCGGGCCCGACGAGCCCACAGCCGGAGAATAACTCCCGAGCAATCAATTGTTAAACCAAGCCAAGCAACGTGGTCGAACTATTTCAACTATGCTTCGTTTCTACACGAATAGCGATATCGGTCATGGCACAGCCATCATCGTTCAAATCCCAACTTTGCTATGGCCCCGGCTCGGAAAATAACAGCCAATTTGTTTTTCACTCGTATCGCGTATTTAATTTCTAGCTTTGGCGTGCTGGACGTTGGAAAGGTCGTTCGTGTGATTTTCGAAGGATGCATTTAGGCTTACATTTTATTGGACATATCATAACGTCATTGGACATTTCATAACGTCATGCTGACGTCATGAAAAATACGTTTATTTATATATTTGAAGCAGCATTGTTATTTTGAAAAAATCGTTTTTCAGAACAGTAATTTGAAAGAAAAAAATCTTTTTTTAATTTTATTATTATACAGACCTTTTTGGAATAAGGTTCCGAAAAATTCCAAACTCCAATCGGACTGAAATTCCGCACAAACCTCCATTTTAATATTTTAAGACAACCCCTTAAGGGACTTTTGGCGACTCGCAATAGTTTTCGAGATATTGAATTTTTTACTTTTTTTTAACGCGCGCCGACTATCTCTATATCTGCTATATCTACATATAGTACAATTTTTGAAAAATTTGTTCATCATTTCGACGCATCAATAAACATGTGTAAAAATTCCAGAACGAAAAATGGAACAGTTTAATAGTTATTCCATAGTAAAAATGACCTGCAAAATAGCGCTCTCGGCGACAATAATGTCTGAAGAAAAAAATACATTTTTTTCTATATATGTAAAAAAACACGTTTTTTTTAAATTTTTTTCGCAAAACTTACATTTTTATGTAATGCTTAATGTTTCCTGACTCAATAACATATAATAATTAAAGCTAATAAAAATCCTTCGATCAAATAAACAACATTTCCAAAACTCATAGATATTGTGTCAGAAAATGTCATCACTACCACCCGTGCGGAAATTGAGTTGGGGCTGTGATCGGGCCCCAATAATATTCCCCTAACTTTATTCGGGCTCTAATCTGGAAGCCAGATGAGGGCCGTTAGCGGCCGGTCACACTTTGTCAACAAGGGCCCTTAAAGGCGCAACGACCGGGGCCTTATAAGTTGCCTCAATGGCGCCTCATCATAACCATTTCAGCGCCATAAAATATCCGTATCAGTGGATATACGTGTATGTTAAATGCGTCAGGGTATATCTTTATTTGTTTTTATGTAATTGTTCATGTGCATAGGTGTGGGCGTTAGTACATGTGTATGTATGTGTGCGCACGTAGAAATGTGATTGCGTATTTGCATGTGAGCCTTTATGACAAACTGCTATGACAAAATTAATACAAAAAATAATCCATTCTAAGGAATGGATGTGTAGTAGAAATTAAAAAAAATATATGGGTCTACTGAATCACTAGAATCTATTTCCATTGAGAGAAAGATCTGGAAAACAAAGACCAATTTATTTACTTATCGTACACAGTCAGATAAAGTTTATGAATGGGAAATATCAGCGAAGTCTTCAGAAGAAATAATTTTCCCTATGATGAGTATTGAGCGGAAATTAGTTGCTATAAAAATGTCGAGGAAACCGGTTGGGACTGTTCACACTTATGCGCTAGCATTACTCCCTGTATGAGTGAAACCATGAGTAATTGTTTGTATCTATGTAAAAGGTTTCTTTAATTTGATAAATAAATACTGTCTGATGTTTGTCTGCATATTTGTGTTGATCGTTGATTTTTTATTTGCTAATGCCCTTACGCTTTTTCCCAATTTGCGTTCGATAATATTATTCGATCGATGTATATAATCGATTTGAATAATTGAAATACCATCAACCATGTAGCCCAAGCTATTTATACTGGTTTATCGCTATAATAGTCTGATCTGGGCCTATTGTGGAGATCCCTACTTGTTTATCCCCATAATGGCCAAGTCGGGGCCTATTGTGGAAATCCTTACAAGTTTATCCCGATAATGGCCAAGTCTGGCCCCATTGTGGAAATCCCTACAAGGGAAAGCACTAGGAAAGCCCTGAAAGGCCCTTATTTTTATTAGGGATGCCTTATCAGTTTTCCGCACGGGCAGTTCAATTTTCGGATGAAAAAAGGGACCCACAATTGCATATCATTAGTAAGCTGAAAAACATGTACAGTATTTCAATCCTGCTTGGCTTTTCGCTCTTTGATAGTGGCGAGAAGACGAAGTAATTGCTGTGATATGGAACATTTTGAACGAATTTAAAGGGTCTTCTCAGTTTAGACGCTTAAAAAAGGCTATTTTCATGAATTTTTTTGATAGGTTTATGTTATACATATTGATATAAAAGTTGTTACACTTAATAAATACACTTTCAAAATACATTAATTTTTTTAAAATGTATTTGTGTAACCCAAACAAACTTTAAACGCGTTTTTTTCGAAACAACGTTTTTCGACGGCTTGTTCATAAAAACTTCGAAACTACTGAACCAATCCTTATGAATTTTTAACCACATATTCTTTACAACTGTTGCTATAGCCCATATGGAGGATTTAAAAAAAATGTGTTATTTACTATTTTTATTGCCAAAAAACGGTGAAAAAACACGTTTTTTTTTCTCGAAAAATGTCCGCTATCTTGTGATTTTTGCACATATAAAAAATCGTACAATATACGCTATAGCCATTAATGTACTGAAACTTAAACCGTTGGTTTTTTTGTTTCGATTAATCCATCTCCGAGAGTTCATCAAAAGCGCAGTCCTACAATTTTTAGGACATTTTTTTAACTACCATTTTCGTCTATAAATAGTTACTTAAATAAATAATTTTATTTTTAAATGTATTTCGAAAGTGCATTTATGAAGTGTAACAACTTTTATGTCAATATCTCTAATATAAACCTATCAAGAAAATTCATCAAAAATACCCTTTTTTAGCGTCTAAAGTGAGAAGACCCCTTGATACATGTATAATTCGCGAGGTCTATTTATGCCCGTGACAAAAAAAATTACGACAAAGCATTCTGGCGTAGTAAAAAAATTTGGACCGCGGTGTTCGATGCCCGCTTTTTGTCAGTGAAAAAAAAATTACCCTTTACAGAAGAATCATCACTTTCAGTGAACCGTCAGGGCTGTTATAAAAAATTCGAAACGCGAGAAAGTTTCGCAATTGGCTACCGTTTCCACTGACACCTCATACGTATCCCGTAAGTGAAAAATGATCAGCAATGGGCGACCGTCCGATCGAGAGTTTTCTCATGTATGAGCTACCAGCGTTCGCCGTGCTTGATAAATTTTTCCGCTTTTCCGGGCCGTGATTTTCACGGATTTCCGTCTCCCACTGTATCGTATTTTCTCTTTTCCTCGCTCCCTTGCCTGTTTTTATCCCGACCGAACTTGCGGGACGGTGTCACTCGTGTTGCTGCCGTTGGTCCCCATTGGTATATACGAAGCCCCTCCGGTTGCTCCCCCGTAGCCGTACCAGATTGCCGCGTTCTCAGTGAGGGGTGCGGAGGAACCTAAATGGAAACGGGTGATGGTCATCCCTCCTCCGTTAGCATTAAACATTCAAAGGCGCGGTAAAAAAGAAGATGCATTTGCATCCCGCATTGCGACTGCGGACGCGCTGCACGGAAAAACATAAATAATTCAAAAGTTTTTATGCAGCCCGAACGTGGGTCTGGGAAGAGGGATCGGGAGGTGAAGAGACAGAGCGAGAGACGCTCGTGGCTCTTGTCGATGGGAACTTGAGAGGGACGGACCGAAATGCGAAAAAGTTGAACGTTGCAGTGCAAGAGGTGAGAAGACAGGGATGAAAACGACTGTCGACAGTTGGAGAAGGGAAATGAAACATTCTCTCTCTCTCTCTCTCTCTCTCTCTCTCTCTCTCTCTCTCTCTCTCTCTCCTCCGGGGGTGAGTTTGCGGAAAATGGAATTGTATAAAACTGCTAAGGAGAGAACCGACGAGCCTGCGACAGCTCTTTACTTATTCTTGTTACAGTTTACCGAATTGTTGAATATAAAACCGCGGCGTAGCGCTGTTAAATCAGTAAACGTAGATATAAAGTTGTTATGAAGTCCGAATGAGAAAATCGTTCTCGCTTTTGACGGCGCAACTGAAAGTCAAGTTACGATCGGGTTTTACTTCTTCGGGTTTCTTCGACGTGTAAATATATAAATATAAGCAGCGAAAACCTAAGTATATACAGGGTGTCCCTCTCATCTCTGCCACCCGAAACAACTCGGTAATTATCGACGTCTCAAAAAATGTTCCAGACAAAAGTTGTACGGTGTGAAGGACAAATGCGACCATTTCTTTTACTTCGGTCGAGGCGCTGACGCACAGTGAAGGTCAACTTTTTAAATTGGAATGGTAATTTTTTTGTTCAACTATCTTGTGGAGCACCTCAAGCCGCATAAAAAACATTACGGGGTCGTTCAAGGTCATTTCGAACACTTATTAAAATGAAATGGAAATCTAAATATCTCGGATGACTACGAAATATTTGGTAGTGATCAGAGATATTCAGATTTGTATAATCGATACTGGCCTTCAATGACCTTGAACGACTTTGACCCCCTAATGTTTTTTATGCGGCTTGAGGTGCTCCACAAGATGGTTGAAAAAATGTACCATTCCATTTTAAAAAGTGGAGGTGATCTTCACTGTACGTCAGCGCCTTTACGGAAATAAAAAAAATCGGTCGCCTCTGATGGCTCCCTTCACACCGTACAACTTTCGTCTGGAATTTTTTTTTGTGACGTTGATAATTACCGAGTTATTTTGGGTGGCAGAGATATAAGGAGTACAACTTTGCAGTGACCGTTTTTTTCAAAAGTTTAAGGCTTTATTATAAAAAAGTGGCTACATATTTTTTAATCAAAGTACTGCCCGTCGCTAGCTACGACCTCGGCCCATCTTTCAGGTAGCATTCGAATCCCGCGTCGATAAAAGTCTTGGTCCTTGGAGGCAATCCAGGAATCGACCCAATTTTTGACTTCTTCGTAAGTACCGAAGTGCTGGTCAGCCAAATCGTGTGCCATTGACCGGAACAAGTGATAGTCGGAAGGGGCAATGTCTGGAGAGTACGGCGGGCATTGTCATGCTGCAGTATCACCTTGTCATGTCTTTCGTTGAATTGTGGCCGTTTCTCTTTGAGTGCCTTACTCAAGCGCATCAACTGACGTCGGTAGAGTTCCCCTGTGATGGTTTCGGATGGTTTGAGCAGCTCATAGTACACAACGCCCAGCTGGTCCCACCAGATACACAGCATCACTTTGGATCCATGAATATTCGGTTTGGGCGTCGATGACGGAATATGACCAGGCAGTCCCCATGATTTTCGGCGTTTAGGATTATCGTAGTGAACCCACTTTTCATCTCCAGTCACAATCCGGTGCAAAAATCCCTTCCTTTGTTGTCTTTGGAGCAGTTGTTCACAGTTGAAAAATCGGCGCTCGATGTCTCTCGGCTTCAACTCATGCGGGACCCAGTTTCCTTGCTTTTGGATCATACCCACATCCCGGAGACGTTTTGAAACTGCTTGCTGAGTTACTCCTAACGTCTCGGCGAGTTCCTCTTGAGTTTGGCACGAATCCTGGTCCAGCAAGGTCTCCAATTCTGCGTCTTCAAAAACTTTCTGCCTTCCGCCACCTTCTCGACCTCAAAATCTCCACTTTTGAAGCGTTGAAACCACTGCCGACACGTTTTCTCACTAATAGAATCCTCCCCGTAAGCATCTACAAGCAAACGGTGGGCCTCAGCCGCAGATTTCTTGATGTTGAAGAAGTAAATCATAACCTCCCGCAAATGCTGAGAATTCGGTTCGTAGGTTGCCATGTTTGAGTGCCTATAACTTTATAATGCATACACGTATCCGTTAGCTTTTTTAAATTGTTTACATTGGCAGAGCCTCTAGTTTAAAATGCCACTTTTTTATTGAGCTAGGGCCACTACTTCGGCCGCAGTAAAGTTGTACTTCTAATAAGAGGGACACCCTGTATAAGGGGTGTCTCAAAATCATCTGACATTTTAAATAGGGCGGCATTTTTTTTGTTGGTGAATTTAGAGTACTAATCTTTGACAACTGACATTAGGAAGTATTGAGGTTTAGTCATGGAGAATTATAGGATCGAGCAACGCATAGAAATTGTGAAAATTCACTACAAAAATGGTGAAAATTTTGCAAAGACGGTTCGAAAAGTTCGTACGTCTTTTGGTCATCATAACGCACCATCTGGCAACACTGTGGTAAATTAAATCACAAAATTGGAGGTTGGTGGTTCAATTCTGATCGGGACGTGCAGCGGCCGTCCTTGTACCGGTCGAGTGCGAGTGTTGACGAAAGTCCTTCAACCTCGAGTTGTCATCGTCCTCAGCAATTGAACATTTCAAGATGCTCTGTGCAGCGAATTTTTGTGCAACAATTGGACGCACCATTAATGAAATTAGTCCGCAATTATGCTAAAATGTAATTGAAAATTTCGTCAAAAGAGTGAACGTTTGCAAACAAGGACGAGGCGGCCATTTATCGGATATTGTGTTCCGCACATAACCTCCTTGCTTGTACCTTATACAGACATACAAATATTTGTACGTTTTATATAAATAATACGTTTCATTAATAAATTTTAATGTCCTCGTGAAGGGAATGAGTTACAGACTTGACATTTTGACATTATCAGTAGAATGTTGACCAAAAACCGAAAATTGATTTAGAAATTCAATTCGAATGTTTTTCATGGGGGTCCCTACATGAAAAAGGAGCAGAAAAAATGCTTAACCTGGCTTATTTCTTTTTATCTTATAAAATAAAGAAATGGGGGGGGGGCGATAAAGTTTTCAGTTTCAAACAATTTTCGTTACGGGGTCTATCTCAAAAACTGAACTAGTTAGGAATTTGGAATTTCTGTATATTATGTACCATATACTGTATTTAAACAATAAATATTGAAGACGGCAATTCATAATGTAGTATATATAATAATTCATTGCATACATAGTACAAAAAATTTATAATGAAAATATATACAATTATTGGTTTTTTTAATATTTACAATACCAAATGACTTATATTTCGAGTCGATGCCAGCCAAGAACGAGAGATTGACGTCACGGAAGAAACGAGACTGCAAATAAAAAAAATACTGTAGATCGTATATTTCATTAATTTTTCTTCTCCTTATCTTTTTCTGCGTAAAATATGACAATATTGTCAATTGGCTGGTACCGACTCCAAAAATAAGTCGTCTGGTGTTGTAAATATTTAAATAGCAATAATTTTATATATTTTCATTATTAGCTTACAGCAGGAGTATACAAGGCTTTCTTTAGCTATCATCACCCCATATGGTTTCAGTTTAGTACTACCTAAGAACTAAGACAGAAAAAAAAACATTACCTATTTAAATATCTAGTTTTAAAAAAAAGTTAATTGCTCATACCTACGGAAACCTAACAGAGCGAGGCCCGACTCGCGCTTGGCCGAGTTTTTTTTAGTATTCTCAACGAAAATTCCCAAAAAATCGCATTTTTCGGGGAGCCACGTACATGTAACGCTGTGAACGAAAAAAAAAATTGGTCATCCCAAGAATTTTCCTGACGTGACGTACAATTGTTACGATGTTACGTGAATTCTTTATTATTAAATTTTATTTAAAAAAATGTATTAAACAATACAATAATTTTTTTCCTGCATTACGTGCATAATGAAAAAGCGATACGAAAAAAAACATTAGCTGTTTTTACGTGTATGAGAACTCCGTCAGTATCTATATCAACGTTTCCTGCACTATCCATATGTCAACAGCAAATGCACAAGGAAGGCTAGTCAATAAATAAATTAAAAATAAATGAATGAATTTATAACAAATAAATAAATTTATAATAAATAAATAAATTCATAATAAATAAATAAATTTATAATAAATAAATAAATTTATAATAAATAAATAAATAATATCAAAATAATGAATAACGCCAATAAAAGTAACAAACAATTGATGAATCCTCGGGGCTCTCTGAAGCTAAGCTGGACAATCAAAACATGCTTATCGTTCCCACTCGGTACAGCCAAGCTCGTCATGCTATAGGCGGCGAGAAAAGAGATAGCTGCTAGCCATTAAATTCCAAGATGCAATTATTGCTTCCTCCCTGCAGTCCCGTGAATGCGGAATAATCCCGGCAATTTTGGGACCTCGGACTTCGAACCGGCGTTATATATATATATATATACACCCAAGGCGAAATATCGTTCAGTTGAGGCAATGCGCGATGTCGAGGGTAGGAGAATAATATTCTCGCTGGCTACCGACCTGATTCGATTCCACGAGAGCCCGCGAAGTCGACGAGGGACCGGAAAAGGAGTTCGAGCGGGCTGGATATCGCGATAGGAATTTCTCGGTGAAAAGTTTTACCTATCTGCGCTTATACGCCTGACGTCCAGAGAAAATAGTTTTCGACTGTTTGTCGAGCGCGCCAGCCACTGGCATCTCGGTAATAACGGGCAAACATTACTAATTTCGAAGGTCGGAAGGATCGTTGAGTTCATCGCGAATGTCCCATGGCTATTTCTGTGCGGACCACAGACTCTCGCGTCCACATTTTCACGATCAAATTTCACGAAATAGTGGCAGAGTCCTTAAGGCATTCCTTTCACGAACTCGAATATTAAAAAAAATCCTGATTTTCGTATATAATCGAGTAAAAATAAAGGAAGTCTCAAAACGACCTGATTAAATTGCGCGCCATTTTTTTTTTGTGGCGGATATCAGTACTAACCTTTGACAACTGGTATCAGTTGAGGTTCAGTCATGTACGCCATTGGACTTCTTTCTTTGGGGTTTTCTAAAAAGAAAAGTGCATGCCAATGATCTACTTTTTGGATAGGTTTATATTATAGATATTGATATAAAAGTTGTTACACTTAACATATACACTTTCGAAATACATTTAAAATTTTTTTTTATGTATTTATGTAACCCAAAGAAACTTTAAACGCGTTTTTTTCGAGACAACGTTTTTCGACGGCTTGTTGATAAAATCTTCGGAACTACTGAACCCATCCTTATGAAAATTTAACCACATATTCTTCACAACTATAGCCATAGCGCATATCAAGGTTTTTTTTAAATTTTGATATTTACTTTTTTTGCCAAAAACGGTGAAAAAAACGTTTTGTTTTGTTTTTTTCGAAAAATGGCCGCCATTTTGTTATCGTATGATATGCGCTATAGCCATTAACATACTGAATCCAAAATCGTTTGATTTTTTCGTTTCGGATGATCCATCTCCGAGATTTCATCAACAGCGCAGACCTATAATTTTTTTAGGACATTTTTTTAACTACCATTTTTGTCTATAAATAGTGACTTAAGGCGTTACTTGTAGCGCAAGAAAAGGCCTTTTTCATGAATTTTTTAAATGAAAACTACAAAACTTTTTTAATCGATCAATATACCATCTTAAAGAACACATCTTGAAGAACTTTCAGTAATTTTTTTATTGAAAAATATTATATTGTTTAGTGGCAAATGGCCGTCAATGAAATAATGTTTTTATATACACGGTTTGCGGTGACCAACATTACGGCGAAGTGGATCATCTGAAAAAAAATGCGGATGGATTTAGTCAAATATAAGTATAAACTAGTCTTTAATCGAAGGATTTTAAAAAATATTTATTTTTCACAAAATGTCGGACAGTCAAAGTTAATGGTTCGATTTTAACGAAAAAAAATCGAACGATTAAAGACTACATTTTTATGTATTAAATAAGCCTGCAAAATTTCAAGAAGATCGGTTCATTAGTGTTCGAATAATCTTGGTCACCGACTTCAGAAATGCCATTTTGAGAAAAACGCGTTTAAAGTTTCAATTTCAGTTTACACGAAGAAAATATTTTTTTTTGTAAACTTACATAGAGTCATCTATTCCGGGCCCATACTTCCGTATGGGCCCGGATGCTTATATTTAAAAAAAAAGCAATAAAAAAAACGATTCTTTCAAAATCGCAAGTGGGGGTAACCCCTTAAATGAATAAATATTTTTTAAAATGTATTTCGAAAGTTTATTCATTAAGTGTAATAACTTTTATACCAATATCTATAATACAAACTCATCAAAAAAATTCATGAAAATAGCCGTTTTAGCGTCTAAAGTGAGAAGACCCCTCAAGGAAGCAATTGGACGCACTATTAATAAAATTAGTCCGCAATTATGCCAAAATGTTATTGACAATTGCGTCAAAAAAGTGAAGATTTGCAAACATGTTTGTACCTTATATTAAAATAAAAATATTCGTGCTTCTCAAATAAATAATACGTTTTATTAAAACATTAAAATATCAGGTAATTTTAAGATATCCTATACACACCAGTATACTGCTAGAATTTCTTTGCTAACTTTGGTAACTTTGCTCTCGTTATTCGTATGACGCACCTAAACACCTTCAATCATTTTCGCTTATCGTGAAGCTTTTAAGTCCAGGCTTTGTCGCGCGTATATTTGTCATTCAGAATGGAAGTCATGGCATGTTGAAACTCTTCTAGCGGAGTAAGTTTGTACTTCAAATGGACTTACCTGGAGCTTTGCATACAACTGTGAAGTTGGTGATTCCATTTGTTGGGAAATCCTTGGCATGTGGTCGTCTAACGTGTCTGTTTTTTATGATCTGGTCGTTCCATTTCAGGAGACTCGTGATAGGCATTTGCAATTTCTAGTCGCCAGGCTTGTCTGTTCTGGAACACGCATTTTTGTCTGAAAATACCGAAAGTCTCCTAACAATTGCAACTCTACGCTATGCTAATGCAGCCAGTAGGTCAGAATTTCAAGACACCACAACCTCCATATGTTTCATGACAAAGAGGTGTATTTTTAAACATTAGATTTTTTTGAAAATTCTGTATAATTAGGAAAACAAAACCCATTATTGTACGAATATGCTGCACCCGTATATCGACAATACGACCCCCTAGAAACCATAAATCTTGTGTGGAAAACGTTTTTCTATCCGACATTATTTCGGCTAGCTACTTGAGGTGTACAGTGGAAATTGGACGCCGTGTTTATACATATGGGAAAACGTGATTCTGATCATATTCCATTTTGCGGACCGTCCTCATAGTAGTCGATTTTTGCCATTTCCAAAACAATGTAGATCCTACCGTCTTCAGAATTATCTTTAGATAAATGTACACATATTTATATCAAAGTCATTTCAAGGTCTGCCCAGTCCTCAAAGCCAAGGAATCGTTAAAGGACTACATCTGCCTAGAGACCCGAAAAAATTGGCCAACTTCCGAATGTTTTTCTGGGAAACGGTTGGGGAAAAAGAAACGCAGTTTTTACTCAAAGGTGCATATATTGAAAGCCATTAAAAAAAATCACCAAAAAATACAGAAAAACAGCAAAAACATGGCTGTCGGCAGATGACATTTTTTTCGCGACGTTTGGCGGTGGACACTCTCCAGCTTAAACGGTCCATCTGAAGTCTCAAAACCAAACGGGTTATTCAAGTTAACAATAAATACGAGTTGTTGACGATTGTCGATTTTTGAAAATATTTTTTTTTAACAACGCTGCGACGAATTGAAACTCGAGCATACAAAATCTATGAAAAAAGCCGTACTTTTTCCGTAAGTATTAAAAAATAAAGATGGATTAAAAAAAAGTGGGATCGTCAACGACCGTTGAATATTTCTCATTGTATCTCCTGTAAATTTCGAAACAATCCTTTAAGTGGTTCTCGAGATATCATGTCCACCGACTTAGAAAGCAGTTTTTCGAGAAAAAACGCGTTTAAGGGAAGGGTAGGGGTTTGCACTTTTGAAAAAAACAATTTTTTTTGTCTTTTCTTATAGTTAAACATTTCAAGAATATAATCCCAAAATTTCATGTCAATCAGAGCAAAACTCTCGAAGTTATTGAATATTTAGTTCCGCTCCTCTAACACTGTAGCTCCGACTTCTCCAAACTTCAAACGCGTTTTTCTCGAAACCACTTTTTCAAAGCCCGTGTTCACTGCCATTTGAAAACTACGTGACCGATTTATTTCAAACTTGGTACACACTTTCTACATATAAAATACCTCCCCCCAACGGTTGGTATGGGATTTTTTTTTACATTGAGGGGGATTTCCACCCCCAAAATGGCGGAATTTTTCGTGAAAAATAGCACTTTTCACTTTACATGACCACCAAAAATTTAGAAATGAAAAAAAATAATCAAAGACCGTTGGGGGGAGGACTTGATGATACTTTGACTACATTTTAATGGTACTTGATTTCAGATAATTTCTAGCTGAGATACAGTGAACACCGCAAATCGTGTTTTTCCAAAGACGTTCTTGAAAAAGCTTTGTCACCGGCTTGTTTGTGGATATTTTCGCGTACAAATTTCGCGGAATGTTCTTGAAATGACACTCAACAATGTACAAAAGGTTTCAATAAATTTACTCTATCCATATAGATACAAAAAAATCGCACAAAAGTGTTTTTTTTTCACCCTGAAACCCCTACCCTTCCTTTAAAGTTTGAAGTATGGTGCTGCTACCGCTCGTCCGACCGACTGTTAGAAGCGGTAGCCCATTCGCTTTGGCAACATTTCAATAACATATTCAGGCAATATAGGTAAAGAGTGATATTGTCGAATGAAATATTTTTGGAAAACCGTTTTTTTCGGCCCACCTAGGAAGATGTAGCCCGTTAAATGAAATTGGAGAACCATCCTCAAAACAGCCGGACGTTCCTACCTCATACATGTATCACGCAAAGTGCATTAAAAATGATCCTCGTTTCTCGGTATAAGCTCGCGTCCGCACCTTTGCCCATTTTCACCTATGCTACGGATCGAAGCAACTTTCCAACCACTCTATCACCGCAATATCTCCCCTCCATACCCTCGCGGGCACAGGCACTCGCAGCTACCATAAAATGGGCAATCCCCGAGCTTTTAATATACGCAAATGAAGTTACGCTTTGGAACTAAATATATTTGCATGCAAAACAGCAATCTTCTTTGAGCTCTCTTACCAGGACTCTTTAACGCGCAGCTTCGTTATGAAAAATAGGTCACGTAACGAATTGCATGTTAACCTCCGAGCCGCAGTTCCAGTCTCCGCTAGTGCATGGATCACGGTGTATTTTTGGTGTCTCAATTAGAACGCAATATACTGAAGTATGACACTTTATTCATCGAACATATATCGGTTGTCGCAGTTCAAAAAAATGTTGTGCCGAATAATAAAATATGTTATTTATTTTTACGGTGAGACATTGCTCATTTTCATGATTTATTTTTAAGGAAAGACTTTTTCATCATTTTTTAGACCTAGTTTATTACTATTTTAGCTATTACATAGTATATTGTTTTATTGATATTTAACCCTTCCTTGACACACTGGGTCATTTTGACCAGGACGAATTTAAAATAAAATGCTCACTTTCCTAAAACTGAAAGTTTTCAATAATTTTTTACAATTCAATTTTGTACTTTCCGAATTTCAATTATGCAGACATATTAATAAATGTTTAAAATGTATTCTGGATTTTTTTCAATAAATACCGACCGAGGATTGTTAAGGGCAGGTGGATGAAGTTGTATCCGGGTCAAATTGACCCAGTGTGTCAAAGCCGCGGCCAAATATAAGTGGGTCAAGGGTTAAAAACGGCGGATGTTGTCAGATGGCGTGACACATGGCCTCAGTGGGATTAATCCGGAAAAAACAACGAAAATCGTTCTTCTATTAACATTCATACGCAGAATATGAACCAATAAACAGTGAGGAATGTGGAAAATCGATGAAATGGTACGCTTTTGAAAGAAAATATTGATTTTTCCGAAAACATTGCTACATCTTGCAAAGAAAAATACTTCTTTTAATTTTCAAAAACATTTAGGGTCATGTATTAAACAATAAAGTAAAAAAAATATACCAAATTTCCTCAGAATTGGTGAATTATTTTTTTAGCTGTACGTCACGCCAGTTTTGAAAATACAGTTTAGAATAATGTGTCATCCCTCTGCCATTTTTAAAGATCAATAAAAAAAACATACCATGTGACACCCAAAAGTAGTAACAAAACATACCTTAAGTCTCAAAAATGGTAAAGAAGTTTTCGCTTTATAAAAAGTAATAAAAATCAGCAAATTTTCGCCTCGCCTGAAGGTATCTCCCCCCTTAAGAAATTCTTAATTTCATACTGTCGCTAATGAAGTTATTCTGATTTTCTCGCCCCAGCAGCTAGCAACTCTTGTCTCGATGGACTAAAACCCAAGCTTACGAAGTTTGATCCCGAACTTCTCGGAGTAAAGTTGATGTCTTGAGCTCCCTGTAGCTATACGCGACTGCAGGAGTCCGCTTTTGTCCCTATAATCGACGAGGTACGAGATGGAGATATTCAAATATTTGGAATCGATCGATAGTCATTCACAAGCCATTGATGAACGCGGAAGCGCCCGTACATTACTCAGCATGTTTGCCGAAAGGCTAACGTTGCCATTGCAGGGATTATACAGTCTCGCAGTTGTTTGGCCTGAGCGGACAGTGGTGAAGTACTAAACGGGAGAAGTCTGCAGGGTTCGGGTGTATTACGCATTAGCATTGACTTCTGCGACCACAACGCAGTCACGCCTGATCGAAAATAACCCATTTTCGAGTCGCGTCATTATAGTCTGGCTACTGATTGTTTTTATTATGAAATCATTACTATCATTACCATATCATTTGTCAATGTGATTTGTTCAATGGCTGAATGAAACAACTGAAAGTTAATCCTCTATCGCGAAAATAAGTAGAAATATTGATGTTTTGAAGGGATACGGATACTGTTGAGAGTTTTACTTAAGGCGTTACCCCCACTTGTAGCGCAAAAAAGGCCTTTTTCATGAATTTTTTAAAGAAAACTACAAAACTTTTTTAATCGAACAATATACCATCTTAAAGAACACATCTTGAATAACTTTCAGTAATTTTTTTATTGAAAAATATTACATTGTTTAGTGGCAAATGGCCGTCAATGAAATAATGTTTTCATATACACGGTTTGCGGTGACCAACATTGCGGCGAAGTGGATCATCTGAAAAAAAAATGCGGATGGATTTAGTCAAATATAAGTATAAACTAGTCTTTAATCGAAGGATTTTAAAAAATATTCGGTTTTCACAAAATGGCGGACAGTCAAAGTTAATGGTTCGATTTTAACGAAAAAACCGGCCGTTTTTTGGCTATAAAACGGCCATTTTTTTCGAAAAAAAAAATCGAACGATTAACGACTACATTTTTATGTATTAAATAAGCCTGCCAAATTTCAAGAAGATCGGTTCATTAGTGATCGAGTAATCTTGGTCACCAACTTCAGAAATGCCATTTTGAGAAAAACGCGTTTAAAGTTTCAATTTCAGTTTACACGAAGAAAATATTTTTTTTTTGTCAACTTACATAGAGTCATCTATTCCTATACTCATAGAGCCATATATTCTCAGATACTTATACTTCAAAAAAGTGCAATAAAAAAATCGATTTTTCAAAATCGCAAGTGGGGGTAACCCATTAAGGGGTGCCTGGTTGTGAAAGTCGAAAAATCACTTTTTTCAAAACCTATATATGTTGACACTATATCATCTTATAAATGTTCCCTGAAATTTCAAGTCAATCGGATCAAAATTGAGATTTGTAGGATATTGTGTTGATACCCTACGGAACGCTTGGAGCGTCGTTCAAAACTTTCAACCCCTTTTTTCTTGAAGGTTTTCAATGTTGGTGAGAAAAATATTTAAAAAACTACTTCATCGAACTTGCTGAAATTTTTAGGGCTTCCTCTAGATGTAAAAATATAGTATTTGATCAGAGGATTTTTTCCGATCTATATTTTCGATTTGATGAACGAAAAGTGCCCATTTTTCACCAAAATCAAGACTATCACTTTGAACACGCGCATTTTTATTTATTTTGGTGTTTCGGAAATTCTTTCGATTAATCATAGGATAAACTAATATACTAACGAAATCTGTTTTATTTTTTTTATATTAACCCTAGGACCCTACACTATCTGTACAAAATAAATAACCTACTCTGAGTTTACGCACACCCCAGCATTTTAAATCAACGCTGCTTACGAACTGTTTGTCGTAGAGAGATTTTTTTTAATCGCACGCTCGCGAACTGACCGACGGAATAGGCTTCACGAGAAAAACCTAAAATGAATTTATCACAGTGAAAAATGCGATTGAAGAAAGCAAAAAACATTATGTTAGCATTTCTCACTAATAGTGTGGGGTGTGCGGTACCCACGTGTGGGGTCCTAGGGTTAAATAACCTGGTTCAGAAGGGCATTGCTCACCGCAAAAGACGTTTTCGATTATATTGGAATATTTTTACACAAAAAAATTACAGAGTGTTCTTCAGATGATACTTTTTCAAATACCTAATTTTAGTAGAAATTTATCATCGCGATATTCTTTAAAAAATATGAAAAATGCGCTGTTTTCGACTGTTACAACCAGGCATAACCCGTTGATGTACTGACAAAACCGTCCTGATGTACTGACAAAACCGTCCTGATGTACTGACAAACCCACATTGATCCTCGGTTCGCATTTTGCCAACAATTTCTAATAATCCTTCTGCCAGTAGATCAATACGATTTGCAATTTCCAGACATAATCTCCCCTGAGAACGTGTTGATCACGTTCATCCAGTTGCTCAAACCTAACTCAGTGCGTCCTCCAACCCAACTAACCATACTAACATAATTCTTTTCTCTGTTTGCCTTGCAGACATGCTTCCTCCGGCTGAAAACCACCCACTAACAAAGCATCCCTGACGTACGAGCAAAAACAGCCCAAGAAACTGGCATACCGCCTCGTATGCCGCGAGCCGTAGAACATTCGTATCCACGAGATGGCTTAGAAAAGATCCCGCGCGATCATGCTAATTGGGGAAAATGCGAAGGACGATAAACGGATTGAAGCTGGATCTTACGGAGAACACGCCAGGTAGCTCATCGAGCTCGTCGAGGCTGCCAAATTTAGTTGAGCATGCTGAGATCTGTCATCAGGCAACATCGGCTGGGATAGGTGAGAATTTGAGCAGCAAACTTCCGAACGTGGTTGAGGGCTCGATGGACTATGGTAGCGAGCGAAGGTCCTCCCGTTACCTGGAGTACGAGCCTAAGATCAGCTTCCAGGACGGACAAACTCTATCGAACCCTTACGCGAGCCAGGGTGGCGCTGATTACGGCAATGACCCAAGACCGACATACTCGACGCGTAGCTTCGACCGAAAAACGGCCGCCGCGGCCAACTATAATCATGACAATCTCGAGAGATACGACAACACTCGAATGTATCCCGAGGAGGGTCATCTGAGATACGACAGAAGAACGGAGAGGAGCTATCAGGAATCGGACCTTGATGCTCCTTACGATAGGGCCGACACCACAAAGTTGCGTGGCTATACGTCCGATATACAGGAGGGTGGTAGAAGATATTCGCGTGATCTTACGGATTATGAATACGCTGCTCGTTACGCCGAGGAGACACTCAAGCTTGAACCAAAAAAGTCCGAAGCCTCGCATCATCATACGACTTCCAAGATCTACGAGCCTGTCGCGACTGCCAAGGGCTACGATACACTGACCACGAAGGGATATGATTCCGGAATCAAGACCAGAGACTCCTCTTACGAGCTTGGCTCATTCACGAATCAACAACAGCAACAGGACATCGTTGGTGGCAGAAGCTATGACAGCAAGTATCATTCAGCTGGCAAGATGTACGGGACATTGCCAAGATACGAATCTTCGGCCGGCAAAACTTACGAACCCAACTACGAGTCCAACTCAGCATCGGGCGGAAGATCATTCGATCCGAAATACGACGATTCGAGTTACGATACCGGAACAAAGGCTACCAAAGGCTTCGATCCATCTGGCTCCAAATACGACCTAACGACATCCAAGAGTTACGAAAGATCCAAGTACGAGCCCGTTTCCAGATATCAAGATCCGCCGTCATCAAAGTCCTACGAACAAACCCTGAAGATCGGCGAAATGAGCACGGCTCACGGACAGAAGCAACAGCAGGGCTCGTCGGCTTACTCGCGAAAGCAGAATCAGGAAGTTCGAGACTCCACATCCGGAGCTGGCGCAGCTGGCTCGTCGGAAAAGACGAATGGCTATAGAAAAAACAACTTTGAGGCTTATGGCGTTTACTCCGACCCTGAGGACGATCACGGCTTTTTGGCCGACAAAAAAGCACCTCAGTACGCGTACAAGGGAGTTGTCGTTAACGTCAGCGGCGAGTCGACTGTCGTAGATCAGAAGAGAACCAAAGATGGCAGACAGACCGAAGTCCCGCGAAGTCCCTGGTGCCGACCCACCATTCTTCTTCTCCTCCTTGTGCTTCTCGTCGTCGTATTTGTCTTCATTGCCGGAGTGCTTCTCTCGTTCAATTGTGAGTATGGGACACTTTTCGAAGCAATCTTGTGCACGTGCTTCACACTATAGTCCATTGGAAACACATTTATTTGCTTCGATGTAATAGACTTTGCATTAGAGCTTAATAAGTTCTCGCTGTTTACCAACAGATAGCGTTACCATAACTGCGTGCGGGCAGTTTAAGGCGTTACCCCCACTTGTAGCGCAAAAAAGGCCTTTTTCATGAATTTTTTTAGAGAAAACTACAAAACTTTTTTAATTGATCAATATACCATCTTAAAGAACACATCTTGAAGAACGTTCAGTAATTTTTTTATTGAAAAATATTACATTGTTTAGTGGCAAATGGCCGTCAATAAAATAATGTTTTTATATACACGGTTTGCGGTGACCAACATTGCGGCGAAGTGGATCATCTGAAAAAAAATGCGGATGGATTTAGTCAAATATAAGTATAAACTAGTCTTTAATAGAAGGATTTTAAAAAATATTCATTTTTCACAAAATGGCGGACAGTCAAAGTCAATGGTTCGATTTTAACGAAAAAAAACGGCCGTTTTTTGGCTATAAAACGGCCATTTTTTTTCGAAAAAAAAAAATCGAACGATTAAAGACTACATTTTTATGTATTAATAAGCCTGCAAAATTTCAAGAAGATCGGTTCATTAGTGTTCGACTAATCTTGGTCACCGACTTCAGAAATGCCATTTTGAGAAAAACGCGTTTAAAGTTTCAATTTCAGTTTACACGAAGAAAAATTTTTTTTTGTAAACTTACATAGAGTCATCTATTCCGGGCATCAAAAAAAATTGCACTTCAAATTGCACTTCAAAAAATGCAATAAAAAAAATCGATTTTTTCAAAATCGCAAGTGGGGGTAACCCCTTAAGATGGTATGGCATCTATAAAGTACTATAAGCAAGCTCGACATTCAGTGTGTGTCATTTCGCCGAAGTGTGAACAACTTTTTTTTTAGTGTTAAACATGTCAAATTTCGTGCCAAAAAAGAGTATTTGCGGGGAATTTTACTGCACTACTTTATTTAAAAAACATCTGCAGCTGGAGCACATAGAATTCTTGTTGAGACTTACGGCGACCATGCTCTGTCGGAAACAACATGCAGATATTGGTTTGGACACTTCAAAAATCTTCTCACTTTAGACTTTACAAACTTTAGAAAAAGGCTATTTTCATTATTTTTTGTGTTAGGTTTATATTATAGAGATTGATATAAAAGTTGTTACACTTAATAAATACACTTTCGGAATACATGTTAAAAAAATATATTTATTTAAGTCACTATTTATAGACGAAAATTGAAGTTAAACAAATTGTAGGTCTGCGCTGTTGATGAAATCTCGGAGATGGAGGGTCATCCGAAACAAAAAATCAAACGGTTCTAGATTCAGTATGTTAATGACCATAGCGCATATCATACGATTTATGATATATGCAAAAACAACAAAATGTCGGACATTTTTCGAAAAAAAAACAAAACAAAAACGTGTTTCTGTCGTCGTTTGTGACAGAAAAATAGTACATATCAAAATTTAAAAAAATCCTTCATACGCGCTATAGCCATAGTTGTAAAGAATATGTGGTTAAAGTTTCATAAGTATCGGTTCAGTAGTTTCGATGATTTTATCAACAAGCCGTCGAAAAACGTTGTTTCGAGAAAAACGCGTTTAGAGTTTGTTTAGGTTACATAAATACATACATTTAAAAAAAATGTATTTCTAAAGTGTATTTATTAAGTGTAACAACTTTTATATTAATATCTATAATATAAACCTATCAAAAAATGGATGAAAATAGCCTTTTTTTAGAGTCTAAAGTGAGAAGATCCCTTAAGGCCTTAGGCCACTCTAGAGGCAAAAAACTAGGCTTTTTAGGTTTTTTTCAGAAAAAAACTATAAAATAAATCGAGATTACAAAAAAGGGTGTTAATGATATATCCCGAAGCGATTAATTTCAAAATGGCGGCTGTGCAGCGTTTTTACGATGACGTCTCCGTTTTTCCAGGGTCCACGGCCGGACAAATAGCACCTGTAATTTTTTAATTATAACGAGCCAATAATTTTTTTCGATTACATATAACAACTGCTATAGAAGTACGTAGACTTTTTTTTCGATATATTGACTTTTGGTTAAATAGCGCACTTCAAAAGAGGAAAGTGAAAAATTTGCCTAAAAAGTCGTCAGATAATTGTTAATAACAAATGAACTATGCAATATAAAAAAAATCCTACGTATTTCCATAGACAATGTATTTTTCAAGATAAATTCACCATTTCAAGTGAATCAGTTGAAAATTATCTGAGTTATGTTTCCGGCCAGCTTAAAAAATGCAGTTGTGAGATAAACGCGTTTGAAGTTTTGAGTAGTAGAAAATCATGAATTTTGCAATACCTTCAATCTGCGATGCTTGCACCGTACAATTGGCCTTCCAGATTATCATCCTGCTCTTGCTTTTCTTTTCTGCTTGATGAAAAAAAAAATCGATTTTTCGAAAATTCTAGAGTTGCCTAACCCCTTAATGTGTTGGAATGGAGGCATTACTTCATGAAGACTCGTGTCAGACGCTAGCTGAACTAGCAGAGTCATTAGGAGTTGATGACAGCAGCCTTGAAACGTTGAGAAGCATTATGAATGAATTATTTTAAATAAAGTGTTAATTTTCACGAAAAAGACAGCTAGAACTTATTCAACATCACAATAATGAAGAGAAAGTGCATGACTACTGATTTATAAATATATCACGAATTGACTATTAGCATCAGTTCCAACAATCAACCTCACGTTTTCTTCAGTGACATCTGTCTTTTAAACAGCAGGATATTCCGTTACAAAGCCTTCCCTACAAGAAGTTCTGCCTCTTCTGACTGATACGTGCACCCACAGTGTCGATTGCTGGACTAGCCCCCAAAAATACGCAGGCAAAAAAGACTGCTAAATAAAAATCGACCAATGATTGCAGGGCTCCAACGTTTCGATCGTTGCTAGTCAAACGGTTGTGGCCGGTGCTCCATCGTATCATTGATTTCGTACAGTATGTTTCGTTCTTCCAACGAGTATCGAAGACCTTCCGGTAGCTCAAGGTAAAAAGAAACTAGCCACAATTACGACAACGTGCAAACTCATTAGGGATTACTCAGCTGGGCGTTGGTAATTTGTTCGCTAAATTTGACATCAAGAGGCATTTGTCTTCTTCTTCTTCCTGACGTTGTTTTTTTTTCTGGTTTGGCAAGGCTGCCTGTAATTTGCCTCATAGACGCGGGAGGTCTGGCTTCGTTCTTCCATCCGAGCACGTATTTACTCCGGACGTCGTTCACCGGAAAAGCGCCTGTACGCTACGTGTATAGGAGAGTACTAGAGAGTTCCAAAGACGATTCGCCGTTAATGAGTCTCGATAGCAATTATTTACGGGTGTGTCCTTTGGCCTCGCGCGTCAAGCCAGCGACTAAGCTTGAGCAGCATCAGGGGAGTCGAAGAGAGCCGACAAGCCGGCGAAACCTGTAACAAAATGCTACAGACATCACGGGCTCTGATGTTATATCGCGGTGGGATGTCGTGGAGACACGTGCGGGCGATACGTTAACCCGTTGGCGTAACTGTCTCTCCTGCAGTTTTATGTGTCGAATTTGACATGCCGGTCACGTAGGGACTTGCTACTAGCGAAACTGTTCGGCTGGAATTACAATGTGTTCCGTAAAGAGACCGAGAGAGATGAGGCCTTCGTGTAGAAGACCCGAGGCGAACGAAAGAGTAAGGAAGAAAAACGGACCACCACCTATGGCCAAGACTCCGAACAGTTGCGGGTTTGTAACGCGGCCAAGAGCGAGAAAGAGAAATGGACGCGGATATAGGTTGAAGAAAAGTGTTGAGAAAGAAAGATTCGTGGAGCTATCTGTCTCCTTCGGGGACCGAAGATACATTGCACAAAGTGAAGATGAGTGCAGAGATGACGATGAAAGACAACTTCTCCGCCACCCTAATGCTATTTTCATTATTTACCGGGTACCCTTAAGGCGTTACCCCCACTTGTAGCGCAAAAAGGCCTTTTTCATGAATTTTTTTAAAGAAAACTACAAAACTTTTTTAATCCATCAATATACCATCTTAAAGAACACATCTTGAAGAACTTTCAGTAATTTTTTTATTGAAAAATATTACATTGTTTAGTGGCAAATGGCCGTCAATGAAATAATGTTTTTATATACACGGTTTGCGGTGACCAACATTGCGGCGAAGTGGATCATCTGAAAAAAAATGCGGATGGATTTAGTTAAATATAAGTATAAACTAGTCTTTAATCGAAGGGTTTTAAAAAATATTCATTATTCACAAAATGGCGGACAGTCAAAGTTAATGGTTCGATTTTAACGAAAAAAACGGCCATTTTTTGGCTATAAAACGGCCATTTTTTTCGAAAAAAAAAATCGAACGATTAAAGACTACATTTTTATGTATTAAATAAGCCTGCAAAATTTCATGAAGATCGGTTCATTAGTGTTCGAGTAATCTTGGTCACCGACTTCAGAAATGCCATTTTGAGAAAAACGCGTTTAAAGTTTCAATTTCAGTTTACACGAAGAAAATATTTTTTTTCGTAAACTTACATAGAGTCATCTATTCCGGGCATAAAAAAAACTGCACTTCAAATTGCACTTCAAGAAAATGCAATAAAAAAAATCGATTTTTTTTTAAATCGCAAGTGGGGGTAACCCCTTAAGCATTCAGCGTTACAATTTTTCTCTCTATGTCTATGAAACTTCTCGATACTCCCTACTAATTTCATTGTTCATGTCGAATTATTTCTCCAATAAAAATGACTCGAAAATACGAAAATGTATGTTTTCCTCGCTTGTTGGACGAAATCCAGCGCTCGGAGAACATTCCCAGTGAAATGAGAGAAAATGCGATCGTAAAGGGTGTACGCACGTTAGACATACGTGACAAGCATACGTAGCGGCAAAAACGAAGAATCCATGTTATACGTATCACATAAAGGGATATAAAGGATCCGCTATCCGGAGTCGAAAATCATCCGGGATATTTCGTAGCATCATGCCACCGTGCGAGGAAACGAGATATTTAGAAAAGAGTCGTGATATTCTTGCACCATTCGTCCAGATTCCTACTCTTACTTCCCATTTTTCCTATCCTTTCGTATCCTTTCTTTTACGTTTTCTCGCCCCGTCACTCGTCCGGAATATAAAACGTTCGATTTTCTCTTTCACGAGATCCCCGGGAATATGGAAATCAGCGGTTACGAAAACCTTGATCTATATCACGTTTTCGCGCTTACATATTATCCGATTGAAGCTGAAACGAATATACAGCTCTGCTTTGAGCACGAAAGTGCAAAGTGTAGCTACCCGGATCTTTATCACACTCTTTTAAGGATTGACGCCTATGTTGGTGCGACCCCGGCGGTAGCGATCGTGTCGTCGAACACTATCGGAGTCTTATCTCAGGACTACCTGCTGAATACATTAATCCCTATTCTCTTCCATAACGGAAGGATATAACTTGATGCGCTTCCTCGTGAAGAAATTTGTTTGGGAGTTCCCAGATGCTACCACATCCTTATACGAATTCGATAGATACGCTGCACGTAGGGAGTCCACATAGGAATCCAGGTGGATCACGAACTATTTCCCGTTGACGTCGATTGAGAATTTTTAATTTGTAATTTGCCAACCGGAAGTTATTGGATCTAAAAAATATCCTTTCGTGACCACGTGCGCAAATTGGGGAGTCCCAAGATGCACCCACATCTCTATAGGGCTTTGTTTAGGACCCCACATCAGGAGTCCTCATTGAAATCCAATTGGATGCTGCACTGCTCCCCGATGAATGCCGTTTAACGCGGTCCTCTAGTTTCTCGGCTGTTTTTTTACGGCCTTTTCAATAATTTTTTTACGGGCAAAGCATCGAAATAATCAATCTCATTGTTTTTGCATAATCTTTATTAACATTTAAATAACCTTTACAAATGTTTTGAAGTCAAAATATATAATAGAATAAAAGTTATAGTGGCCGACAGGGAGACATCAAGTAAAAGAGGTGCTTGACGGTGACCAAGATTGCGGCTGTTCTGCTTATCTGAAATCAAAAAACCAAACGGCATTTTAATCTTCATATTTAAGACTAGCGATTGAACTAGAGTGAATTCTAAATTACAAAAATTGACTTTTTTATACACTTTTGAAAATTACATTCTATTTTTTACTAATTTTTTCTTAAGTTTTTCGCTCGTACAAAAAAAACTATCGAAGCAATCATGATAATCCTAGTTCAATCGCTGGCTTATAACATATTAAAGATGCTGTATAAATTTGAACAAGATCGGTGCAGTAGTTTCTGAAATATCGTGGTCACCGTTTCGAAAAATGGTGTTTCGAGAAAAACGCGTTTGAAAGTATACCTGCTCCGGATACCTGCTCCGTTCCAGGGCCGTAACTTGTGAACCACTTCGAATATCGAAAAATGCTTTGGCACACATTTTCTACACATGTTGTAGATGTGATTTATGAAGAAAAAAATCGATTTTTTCGACCCGAGAAACTAGAGGACCGCCTTAACGGGTCTCCTCACCTTAGACGCTAAAAAGGCTACTTTCCTGATTTTTTTTTGATAGGTTTATATTATAGATATTGATATAAAAATGGTTACACTTAAGGCCTCAGGCCACAGTAACGGGTATAAAATCATATGCGAATTTAACAATTTTACTCACAAAAAAGTGAAATTCACTCATAAAATTAATTACACATCCATTTAGTATGAATATCAAGCTGTTAGAAAATATTTATATTTTTTTTTCGATGTACAAAATGGTCGACTACAAATATTTTCTTTTGTTATCTTTTTTTTAGGCGCTCCGTGGCGTGACATTTAGCATCCACAATTTTTTACCGAGAACAAAAAACAAAAATTCTCGTCAATCTACATTAGAATACCTAGAGAAGAACGTACGGAATTTCAAAAATATTGTTTTATCCAAAAGTTGTAGGTATTTGAACTTAAGAAACTAATTGTCAGTGAAAAATTTCGTTATAACTGCTCAAAGAACTGCTCATAAAATGAAAAGTTTTCGATTAATCATAAATTCCGTACGTACTTCTCTGCGAAATGCAATCAGGAACATAACTTTTAATTTTGAAGTAAATCGAGTGGAAATTGTTGAAGTTATTTGTCACGCTAATTGGAAAAAAGCTGTTTCGAGAAGTTTTGAGTAGTCGGCCATTTTGTGCGTCGAAAAAAAAATTCTGATACCTTGATATTCATACTGAATAGATGTGTAATTCATTTTATGAGTGAATCACTTTTTCATACGAAAAAAATGATTAAATTCGCATATTATTTTATAACCGTTACTGTGGCCTAAGGCCTTAATGAATACACTTTCGGAATACATGAAAAAATGTTTAAGTGTATTTATGTAACCCAAACAAACTTTAAACACGTTTTTCTCGTTTTTTCGACGGCTTGTTGATAAAATCTTCGAAACTACTAAACCGATCCCTATGAAATTTCAACCACATATTCTTTCCAACTATAGCTATAGCGCATATCAACGATTTTATTAATTTTGATATTTACGTTTTTTTTTTGCCAAAAAGATGAAAAAACAGACGTTTTTCTTTGGTTTTTTCGAAAAATGTGCGCCATTTTGTTATTTTTGCATATATAAAAAATTGTACGAAATGCGCTAAAGCCATTAACATACTAAATGGAAAACCGTTTGATTTTTTCGTTTCGGATGATCCATCTCCGGTATTTCATCAACAGCGCAGACCTACAATTTTTTTAGGAAATTTTTTTAACTACCATTTTTGTCTATAAATAGTGGCTTAAATCAATATTAAAAAAAATGTATTTCGAAATTGTATTTGTTAATGTGTAACAACTTTTATATCAATATCTATAATATAAACCTATAAAAAAATGCATGAAAATAGCCTTCTTTAGCGTCTAAAGTGAGAAGACCCCTTAAAACTGTTGAAAAATAAGATCAAACACATCGAAAATCTATCAGTAGTCATAAAATTGTATATAAATACCGTAACGAAGCGAGTTGTTGTCCAACACCTTGACATGCCATATGCCACTGACAGGTTAGGTGGTGTTGCCAACAAAAGAAAAAAATAAAACAATTAAAAGCACTGCGTACTCGTCGATAGCTCGCACTCTTTGGTGGCTTTGCCCTGAAATATATTTTCACCGAAGCCATACTCGCGGATTCTCAAATACCGAACGCTGCTATGCACCAAGATTTTCCAATAACAACGCGTTACACGGACAAATTGGTAAAACGCTATTAACTTCCGCGATACTGTATTCCATGCGTAAAATCGAAAAATTCAGATAGTCGATTCTCGTTGGAGTTCACGTGGATTCCCAATAATTCTCATCGGAACAATAAAATCTATATTACTGCACATGGCTTCCGTGGCGAGCTGCCATTAAAAAAAAGTTGCATCCGCAAAGGGTGAGGTCGAGGCATTTTCACGCGGTGATCTACCATTCCCATCGGCTGAATTTGGCATCGACATCGACCGGCGTATTCGTAGCTTTATTTTCGGGTAAAGTTTTGCGCCCGGATGGACAGCAATCAACCTCGGTATTGTCCACGAGGTTGCCAGCCAGGACAACACATTTACCGCGTCTCCCTCGCGAATCATCCAAACTCCGGTCAGATCAGCTTCGACCCAGTCCGCTCGGAGTTAGAGTGCTCTCGCGCACTCACACCGAGCTTCAAAAAAAGCGCCGAAGTACTCGCTCGTCCTTTTTCGAGAATGGTAACGCTGGCGGAACGGTTCTGGCGAGCTCGGCCTTCTCGTTCCCCAAATATTTCGCAATTCGATTTGGGGATTCATGTCACTTCGCATTGGACACATTAGGGTGATTGAAAAAAATCGACTATTTTTTTTCTTCTTCACATTCGCCTATTCAGTCGTTGCAGTGCGGTGAAAGCAGACGCCTGTTAAAATATGAACTCTTGATGTTAATATTTAGCGGTTCTTCATCGCGATTTTCTATTTGCCATGCTAATAACATGGAGAAGATTTGGCTCGTTATTTTTGAATTTTATAACTCGCCAACGAGTGAATGTACAATAATGCCTTTGGCATATTTTCGCAGGAAATTGAACGCTCTATAAAAAAGGTCTCTTATCGTTTTGTGATAAATCTCGTCTTTCAAAAGTTATTCAAAATCAAAGTAGAATTTATAGTGAATTTCGAGGTTTTTTCATTTTTCCGGCCAAACTATCAGAATTATTACAAAGGGTCATGGAGTCTTTTTTGTAGATCATTTTATCTTCCATAAAATCATGTAATCATATAATTTAAAATTGTAATAGTTCAATCGTTAAAGGCCTTACAAATTCATTTTTTGGAGAAAAGTTGCCATTTCCGTGAAATTAATTGTTATATCAACCAAAAATATGAATAAAAAGACGCGAAGTTTAATAAAGTGACTTTTTAATGTTTAGTGTTGATGAAAATTGTAAAACACGAGAATTTTTTTCGTTTTTTTTTTAATAATATTTTCTAAAACAATAAATCTTAAATCTTTAAATATAAAAGTTATGAAAAAAATCTTAATAACTTCTCCATACTGTAAATAAATAATAAGAAGTAACTTCATAAAAATTGCCGTCTTTTTAAAAATATCTTTGGTTAGTATAATAATTAATTACACGGAAATAGCAACTTTTCCCCAAAAAATGAATTTCTAAAGCCGTTAATAATGAAACTATCAAATTTTTTAATCATTTACTGTCATGATTTTATAGAGAATGAAATCATCTAAATAAACGGTCCTATGATATTTTGTGATAAGTCTGATCCTTGGTTGACCTTGGATAACTTTTGAAAGAGTAGATTTATCATAAAACGATAGGAGACCTTTTTTATTGAGCGTTCAATTGCCTGCAAAAATATGCCCCGGGCATTATTGTACGCTTACCCGTTGGCGAGTTATAAAATTCTAAAGTACCAAGCAAAGTTTTCTCCATGTAGTTAGCATAGGAAGTAGTAAATTGCGATAAGGAACCTCTAAATACGTATTTTAATGGCTCATATTTCAACAGGCGTCATAGTTCACCTTATTGCAGTTACTGAATAGGGGAATTTGAAGAAAAAAACAAATAGTGGATTTTTTTAAATCACCCACAAATATATATACAGGGTTGTGAGGAAGGTCGATGCAAAGCCTTAAGAGGGTGATAGGTCACCTCGTTAAGAACATATCTAGCCTAGGTTACCTCAGTCCTAAGTTTAAGGATTTCGAGTTATCATGGTAAGTATGATCCTTGGAAAATTTCCCAAAATTAGTTACTAACTCGTTTGCCTCTTACGTTAATGCTATTTTTTAAAAATGGCATTAGCATAAGAGGTATTTTTATTTTTTTTACAAGTTTTTAATTATTCAACACGTCCCATTTAGTTAGTTGTGTGGATGCAGATGATTTAATTAGTGTTTGTCGATTGAATACACATTAAGGTATCATCACAGTGTGACCGCCCGATAAATGGGCGATTTTCGCGATTTTTAAAACGTGGATAGGATAAGCTGATCGGTCTAATTCTTTTTTTTACAAATTGAAGCACCGATAAAGAATACAAAGTTATTTTTTTAAATAATTTCTTTATTTATTGTTTAACATTGTTTTTATTTGCGGAAAGTTGCGTGGAAAAAATGGTGTCCCATGCTGGCCAGGATGGCGGCAGCAAATTTCATCGGAAACAAAAATTTCAAAATGATTATTAATCTGCAGGAAAGTCGTTATGTTCCTATGGAGGTTTTTTTAGGGAAATTTGAAAAAATGGCGGCGCTTTGAACAAAACGTATCAAATTTACCCTTTTTCGACAGGTTTTCGTAAAAAAAATATGAAGATTAAAAACAAGGCTTCCATAGCACCATAAGGAATGACGTGAAGAATGTTCTGTTAAAATTTCAAACGGATAGCTTGAAAACTCTGCCTTTGAGAATGGCCACCATTTTGAAAAACACCATTCCGAGAAAATCGCGTTCAAAGTTCTAAGAAAGGCTTAACTGTTTCTAAGAAAGGCTGTAGCAACCGAATTCCAATTTCGATCTAAAAATTGGACAGAACGTTTATAACCGTGTATACTATCGGATAATGAAAAAAATCGATTTTTCGAAAATGTCCACTGTGATGATTCCTTAAGCTAAGACGCAAATAAGTTTTTAATTGCCAATTATCGTCCGTTTGAACATTATGAACGAATTAGTACCTAATTTTGGTGAATTTTCCAAAAATCACCCTTACCATGATAACTCGAAATCCTGAGACTTTGGACTAAGGTAACCTAGGTTAGATACGTTCCTAACGAAATGACCTATCACCCCCTTAAGGCTTTGCATCGACCTCCCTAACACCCTGTATACAAAGAATTACCCGATTGAGCCCCTATCCCAAATCTACCTCCATCATTCAACCGATTCGGTGCAATTATTTCGTACATGGATGACGAGTCCTCAGAAAAGCACAGAGGGATTCCGGGCTTTGGTGAATCGTACAGGCAGACTGAGAGAATCCGCAGATGGAATACAAAATTTAATGGCTCCATATATTTTCGACTGCGGCAGGATGTGTAGCTGGAAGGAGCAGCGATGACGAATTTGTAAGATGGAAGAGCGAATAAAAGGGTTATATATGAGGCGCCAGACGTCTATGGCCTTTCGGGGAGGCGAAAAGAAGAAAAGCCACAATCTGGTGCGCTCTGGGCTTTGGTCCTGTCAGTCCCGCGCCAGCATCTCTTTCTCGCTTGCCAACTTTACGTGGACGATCTCGTAGTAGCACGAAAGAGAAGAGAACAAAAAAAAGGAGCAGAGCAGAGTTCAGGGATTTATCGGTGTTAGACTTATTAACTCTCCAGTGAAGTTAACATTAATCTCGGAGCGGTGAACTCTGCTGGGAGAGGAACTCTCCTTCGAGCAATTCCGAGTCTTTCACCCTCCCCCCTCCCTCTGATCGACAGTGGAGTCTTCGGCCCTCACCCCTCATTTTCATCTCTTTCCTTCAACCTCTCGTCCTTTCTCTCGTAGACGATCCACCCTCAACCCTCTCGCTTCCTTCAGCCGCCTCCAAGGCTATCTTCTGCGTTCTACTTTCTCTCGTTACACGCGTGTTACTCAAGTCCCATGCTCACCCCTTGCAACCCCCGGCGACCAAATCCCTTTTCAACCTTTCTTCATTCCTTCCTCCCACATTCTTCCGGCCAAGCCGCGGGAACTGGCAAAATAGAGACCGAAATGCCAGGGTGACGATTTTTTAAATTCAAACGTGAGTGGACTTAAGCGGTTAGGGCACTCTAGACGCCGAAAAAATAGGCTTTTTGGAGATTTTTTTTTCAGAAAAACTACAAAATAAATCGAGATTACAAAAAAGGGTGTTTATCATACATATCAGTGGCTGTATACAATAATTTCTTTCAAGCGATTAATTTAAAAATGGTGGCTGTGCAGCGTTTATTTCAAAACTGCATTTTTTAAGTTTTACTTGAAATGTTGAATATATCTTGAAAAATACATTGTCTATGGAAGTACGTAAGATTTTTTTTTATATTGTACACATAATTTGTTATTAACGATTATCTAACGAAATTTTTCACTTTCCGAAAATTTGCCGAAAAAATCATCAGATAATTGTTAACAACAAATGAACTATGCAATATCAAAAAAATCCTACGCACTTCCATAGACAATGTACTTTTCAAGATGTACTCAATATTTCAAGTGAATCGGTTGAAAACTGTCTGCGTTATGGTTCCGGCCAACTTAAAAAATGCAGTTTTGAGATAAACGCTGCACAGCCGCGATTTTGGAATTAATCACTTCAAAAAAATTATTGTATACAGTCACTGATATGTATGATAAACACCCTTTTTGTAATCTCGATTTATTTTATAGTTTTTCTGAAAAAAATCCCCAAAAAGTCTGTTTTTTCTGCCTCTAGAGTGGCCTAACCCCTTAAGTAACTAAAACTTACGGATAATAATTTAAAAATTGAATTATGCGTGGACACATTGGGACCAGTCGTAGATCTCATTTGTTATAAACAATTACGAATTGATTTACGTGATGGGAAAAAAATGTTCAGCTCCCATTTGCGGGAGGGTCAATGAGATCAGTAGAGGATAAAAAATATTAAAAAATCAGGACTGCAGTACCACTGAAAGTTAAATCAACAAATGTTCTTATCACCGATGAAAACGACCTTTTGGGAATGCTGACGAAGATATTAATTAATCAGCAAAATGCGCTATCTACAAATGTTGTTGTTGTCATTTGGCGGGCAAAAAGGTCGTCCGCTCATGTGCTTCAAGTCGTGCAATTCTTGAATCTTCTTTAAGGGTTATAGGCGTAGTTGTAAAAGTCGAAAAATCATTTTTTTGAAAATCACTATATTTTGACAGTATAACATCTTATCAATATTCCCCGAAAATTTTAAGGTGATCGAATCAAAATTGATAAATTTATAGGCTCTTATGTTGATGCCCCTTGGAACGTTCGGCGTCGTTCGAAACCATAAACGCTTTTTTTTGGAAAGTATGTTTGAAAGTCGGTGAGCAAAACATCACAAAAACTACTGCATCGATCTATCTGAATTTTTTTGGGGTTTTTCTCGATCTAAAAATATAGCATTTGATCGAAGGATTTTTTTCCCGATGTATACTTTTGATTTGATGAATGAAAAATGCCCATTTTTTTCGGGAAATTCGAATACTTTACTTCGAACATGGGCCGTTTTTTTAATTTGATATTTCGGAAATTCCTTCGATTAATCATAGAATAAACAGATATGCTAACGAAATCTGTTTGATTTTTTGATATTAGATAACTTGGTTCAGAAGGTCATTGTTCACGGCAAACGACGTTTTCGAGAGGTGCTTCCCGGACTTTCAAATGATTATCATTAAATATTTTTACATAAACTAGGCATGACTCATGCTGCTGCCACATCTTCTGATATTATTGACTACTCACATCCCCCTGGTAAATTACTGACAAGAGTGAGACTTATGTCAAAAGCCGAAACCCCTTGACAGGCTCCAACATTTTTTGGCTTCTATCTCGGATGTCTTAACTGCTTGATTCCGGGGGTTGTCATTCCAGTAACTTTTCCTATCCCGACAGGACCTCTTTTCTCCATTTTCCATCGACGAAGCTATCCTCATCTCAGTAGTTCCGTCCACTAATTCGTCGTTTTCTTATCGGAGGGCGCCACCAAAACTAACTTCGTCTCTCTCTCTCTCTCTCTCTCTCTCTCTCTCTCTCTCTCTCTCTCTCTCTCTCTCTCTCTCTCTCTCTCTCTCTCTCTCTCTCTCTCTCTCTCTCTCTCTCTCTCTCCTCTCCCTCTCTCTCTCTCAAGATTCACGTAATTCTTCCTCGCCTGCACAGACGCATCGTTGGAGATCTTATTTCTCTCGACGATGGTTTAATTAACGACGGATAATTTATTCGGAAAATTTCGCAACGCCTTTGGCGCAAAGCGTGAGTAAGGGATTGAGAGAGAGAGAGGGAGAGAGAGAGAGAGAGACAGAGAGAGAGAGAGAGAGAGGAGAGAGTGAGCGGGTGAAATGGGGGAGGGAATACTTCGCGCCGACGAACACCGATTAGTCTTCGGTCTTTATCTTCGTGTAACAGCTCGAAAATTTACACTTTACGGTATCCGTGAAGGGGAGAACCGCGTTGAGTAAAGTAAAACTACTCGTTATAGGGGAAATTGCAAAGGGGAGTCAGATGATCCGATTCCCATCGGGGATTATCTTTTTCGGCAAACCAACGCTTTCTTTCTGCCAATAAAGGCATTGCAAACCCAGTTACCTTTTGACGATGTGATTCGTTATACCTACCCGAAAGGAATTACTTTAAACTCAAACTTTGCTACGAAATGCAGCGAAAAAAAAGAAAAAAAAAACGAAAAACCCAGTGAAGACGAACTCCAACCGTTCATCGTCTAAGATCAACTGAGTTTCGTATACTCAAATAAAAGAGCGATTAATGAAGCGCATATGATTTAAATACACAGTAAGGTAGTTGGCCCAGTAATCCACACCTTAAGCACATCACTGGACTTTGCAAATCTATAGAGCTCAACTTGGAAAGTGAGTAGAAGTTATTTTAAGTCATTCATCAGTTTTTTTTTTATTACGAAGAAGAACGTCGTTGTGAAATTCTGTACAGTTTTCGAGAAAATATTGCGTAAAGGTATTGCGCTAGAGGGTATTTGACTCTATTAAAAATATGGTTCATTTTCTTGTGATCCTAAAAGAATATAGTGTTTAAAAAGTATTTTCTATCATTTTATCGAAAAAATACGCATTACTTTCGTTTATTTCAATTTACAAATTAGATAAATTTGAACGATCGGTCACGTGTACGAAAATGCTCCAGGATTGGTTGCATCTCTAGTGACATCACATGCCAGTAAATAGATTATCATTACGAGTCCTGTAACGAGCAATGAGCGATTTTCTAGTTTATTTCAGTGTATTTCCGTGCTTTTTCTGTTCATTCATAGTTATTTGTAGTGATAGTTACCATATTATCAACTTTTAGGAAGCATCATTGGAGCGAGATTCGTGCCAAACGCAAGAGCACGCGTCTAATAGTTTTCAATGTTTTATCACATATATAAGTTTCAACAAAATCTACGGCGGACACTTAAGTGATGTTCCTTGTCAGTCACAAACTTTCTCCTGTTTATTCAAAAACTTGACCGTCAGTTTAAAACAAAAATTTCTCCTACATACAACTTTATTTATGTAAAAAAATAAAACTAATGAGTACGTCAGAATCATCATTTTATTCGTTTTCAATAATTATAAACAACTATTTTATCATAATATAATGTTCAATTCAATATTTTTTCGATCGAGTGGTGTTTACCTGTGGTCAAGACGTACCGTAAAACTACACAAGTATGGTTCAAATGTGTCAACTATGGTCTAGATTTGTCAGGTTTCAAATTTGCATTTCTCCCACCAATGAATGGATTTAAATATTTAATACCTCGTTATTTACTACGCTATTTACCCCGGATTTATATCTTTAATATTCGCAGCCAATGCGGTTTTATTTGAAGAGGTAGCTGGACTATAGTTGAGGCCCTGGACTATAATTGCGTGGTTTTACGATATCCAGTTATCGACATGGTCACGACCAAGTAATCGACAATGTTTTTTTATATGTATATCTCTTTACTATCGCGAATATGTATAACAGTGACTGGTACGTGGATTCTTCGGAGAATGCTAATTACGGACCAACATGTCTTTTCTGATTTTCTATCAATTAATATTCGATTCATGAGATTTTTTTGTCAACCTTGTCCCAATTATCGACAGCCGTGGCGCTTAATCGGCAGAGTGTTTACACTGCTGAAGCGGTATTCGTCATTTATGAAAACTTGTTGAAATTAGCATGAAACTATAATTTTATGTGTTGAACGCTAAACTAAGATTCTCATTTATAACTTGAAGACAAATTTACCTCACACTAGTTCCTTATCATTCTCAAATCACCCGAGATGTGACACCATTCATATTAACCTCCAAATAAAGGATTCGGCCGAAATCGCAGTTAGACGCCGCGGTTGAATACATTTAATTCGATTATTCTTGGACACGTATACTAACGAATGTGGCAATGCAATAAATCATAGTGAATATCTCCTGGACGCTGATATATCACAGATCCGCAAGAACGACTGATCCTTATCTTAAAATACTTATTTCATAAGTAAACATCATAACCATCAGGACTCTGATGACCATTGGATTGAACACCTCATTAAGAACGCAACCTTCAGATCAATATCTCAACTTTGAGTTCACAAAACTCCTCTTTTCGTGTCTTCCAGTTGAATGTTCACTATAGATTCTTGGTTCCTTCTGAATGTTTCCTCAATCAACAACGTATCGTATGCTATCGTGATTCATCATTCATACCTACCAAGCACTATGTTCCAATCGAATCAGTTCCATCAGTGTCCAAATGGTAAGCAATAATGTCGATGCTCATTAGGGTTAGAATAGAAAAAGAAACGATTAGTGCAAAAAAACGACACAGCGAGGGGATCCAAGGTTCCAACACCGGCGGGTTCCAAAGGTCCATTGAGAAGAGACAACCGATTGCACCAACATTGATCAGCTCGATGGCTCACTCTGGGAATTTACCTCTCGTGTTCATTGGCCTCCATTTCCGTAAATGCTGTCCTCATCTTCGTGCGTGAAGTCGTATATACCGTATTTATAAAAAAAGTCATCGCTACAGTAAGCAGGCTATGTGCAATCGACTAAAGGTTGGAGTTAGCCGGTTGTGGAGTCAGCGCAGTTAGCAATTTTCCAGAGCACCGGGATGACTGTGCGCGCTCAACCCAACACGGAACGTTTACCGGCTCCAGGGGTGGCTCGACAGGCAACAAATTCCGGAGTTACCCTGGAGGTAACCCATACAGTCTGTGTTCCTAGGGACGCTCGAGAAGAGTGCGAGGGAGAATGAAGGCTCCGGCTGTGTGCAAGAGAGCCCGAAGAGTGCGAGTGAGAGAGGATTGGAAAGAGTAGACGAGTCGAGAGAGATTGGGAAGGCGAGGAAGAGAGGATAGACGACTGGCGTTAGAGTTTGTGAGAGAGAGAGAGAGAGAGAGAGAGAGAGAGAGAGAGAGAGAGAGAGAAAAGGGTTACGAAAGGGCGAGAGGCGGTAAGACAGGAAGAACGGTAGCGTGAGGGAGGAAAGCGGGGGCGTTGTTGGACGTGACTATAGCTGTGAAAACGAGTTACGTTTCTCTCTGAGCCGGTTTAAGGTGCGAAGTACCTGCTAGCAATTAAACCGTTACCTGGAGATCCAATTTCGCCCAAGTCTAACACTTCACCTTCCCTTACTCTTCGACCGTTTTCTCCATCCCTCCTTACTTTCTAATACCTCATTGCTTGGCCCCTCTAACACTCGCTTTCATAATCTCCATTCCTTCACGGATTAACGTCAAAAGCGGTCAATAACCTCGTTCGACACTTGTGTGTTCTCGTCACACGAAGATTACTTTCGCGATGAATTCCGTTGGCCAACGACGGGATCAACGTCATCGGTAACCCATTGCGATACGAAGAGAAAACAATTTTCACGCTTACGACACACTGCCACCAATGTATTTTCGTCTGATGATGCGAATTGCCAGGTTTCCGCAAATTGGTCGAAAAATGTTATCACAGAGGGTGGTAAGAGCCTACGAGTGCAGACCTCGTACGGATGTATGCCACTTTGAAAACCACTCAGACTGGGAATGCACATGCTTTGGCATGTGGCGCTTTCTTTTCTACATGAGAATAAGGACGAAAAGGAGAATCGCGGGGAACGTTCATAAAGGCAGATGCGAACACGTGCCTTACATACTAAATTCTCGTTTGTTGCACCAGCGGTACCTTGGTTAGCCATACTCTCTCACACACACACACACACACAAATATATAGATCGATATGTGGTGGGCGTATATACATAGGGATACTGCCGAGATGTTCTGCTCGGATGCTGGCTCCACAAGAGTTCCTAATTTTGCGTCTGAACCTAGTCAGACGCCAGTTTGGCTGCAGCTACGCCGAGACAGTGGGGCCATTGCCCTGAATTTTCCACACCGTCTACCAGCAGTATCGTTTGGACGTTGAGGAAAATTCTCCGAGGAAACCTTCCTTCCCCATCTTACGGTATCTGCTGTCTTGCCGCAAATGGCAGCTGGTTAAGCAGCTCACCGTTTCATTATCATGTGTTACTGGCTTGAAGGACTTGGAAAATAATGACGGTCTCTCTGTATACCCCAATCGAGCGAGTGACGCTAGACGCCGCATTATCGATCTTCGCCCAACGGAATGGGGTTGAAAAATATTCGGCTGCGAATTGCTACTTTTCGAAATGCATCATTCGTCTCCAGAACTAACTAATTATTAGTGATTGGTCGCAAGCTCACTCGCTAATGATGTATTCGCGTTGAATTCGATTAATAATTCCATTGAGGATTAGATCCCGCATAGTTGATTCAATTGACATTATTGGTCGAGCTTCTGGGTGTTGATTAAGTTGTCGAAGTTTCGCCAGTAAATTTCAGCCAATTAATGAGAATTCACTTCAGCGGAAAATATACTATGTAATCGTATTAGTAAATTTGCGTCGCGAATAGTACGGTCGATTGAAGTAGAACAGCTTTGTTCCATTTATAGGCATCTGTAACTAAGTTTAAGCTTCACTTGGAAATCGGTGGTTGAAATCGTTAGCCCCGTCGACACTTCTAAGATGAAAGATATATTCGCTGCTCGCGTAATAATTTGGATACTTTCCGTAATCAGCGTTCCGAGCGATTGCGCGAGCACCTGTAACGCAAGTGGTTAAGTTCCAAGCCGATTTCGTTCGTGAAAATTCTCATTACGAGACTCGCGCTTACCTCAGGCTAGATCGCTATAATTATTCGATTGTGGGGTCTCAGCACGCGCACCCTGGAGTTTCATACCCAAATTCGAGACCCCAAGATAGGCGTTGTACACTTGGCGAACTTTAGCCCATTATAATGCAGTGTTTCTATACGTTTCTGAACGAATTGTTAGCAACGCGAGACAAATCCCCCTTTCCATCGCTTCGGTACAATCTCACGGACTGCCAAGTTGACGACTCGAGTTCCCCGGAGTTTCGTGTTACGGGAAGAAAATAAAAAAAGCGACGAAGCGACAGAGACGACAGTAACGAAGCTCCTGTCGGAACGGAGGCACTCGTACTACTTGTCGTCATTGTGTATTGCCGTATTTCAAGACTTGCACGAAATTCCAAATCCAATCGAACATGAATAACTAGTCCGTGAGCGGGCCTTTCCTTCGTCCATTGAAAGTGAATTTTCCACTGAACTTGTGCCAACCGCTGATTAGTTTTCCGACGACAAGAAGAAATCGTTACTTTCCTATAATTGGACCACGGATTTTACTGCGCAAATCAAAAAAGAAATCTGGTGCGTGGAAGAAAAACCGAAATGTTCCTACGCTGATTTGTTGTAGTTTTGACAAAAATATATGCGTAAGTTTCCGCTGCACCGGAATGACTAGATTTTTCCAGAATTTTCGCCAATTCATTGAGTGGCTCCACTTGTGTCTGTCACATTCATACGTCTATTAAAGTCTGCTCACATTCCTTAAACTTACTGTGAAGTCTTCCCACGAAGTACCGAGACGTTCTTTATCGTTTCAAACTTTCTTTTGCACGATTCGTCCCCCTTTTCACTTTGTTCTCCATTAGACGCCAAGATGGATCCGGAAAAGCGGTATTGTGAAACCGCTACGTACTTGAGCCAGTACGGAAACGACAACAATTAGTTATACCTGCCTTCGCATTCACTACTCGAAATACGCAACACAAAAATTGATATTTTCAATAAGAAATTCGATTTACTCTCCCCTTTGCTGCATGAGAAAAAAAAACAAAACTTACAGGCACGTCACGTAGTGGCGGTCAGCTTGGTGTGAAGGAACTTGGAAATAGCATGCCATACAGCTCAGACTGTATAAGCGTCGTCCCCACGAAAGCCTAATGAGAATAAGCCCTCCCTTCGCTCGTAACAACTTCCCCGTAGTACCACAAAAATCCTTTTCACCGCAGCCGACGCTACAATATCTCCCCCATTTTTCTGACGTGGATTCTGCTGAGCGTTTAGGAGAGAAATCAGGCTTGATCGGGTATGATGGGCAGTGCTATGAGATTGAAAAATCTCATTGAATGCCCATATGTGCGAAGTTGGTCCTTTCATAGTTCTATTGGCCTGATGGACCTTGTCATGTTCAATACGCAAATGAAGTTCCATTGCGGTTATGGCTCTGACGTTTTATATCATGAGAACAGCTGCTCATTGGAGGCTGGCGCTGATATATTTTGATATTTAGATACGGTTGTCATTTATGGACTACATTAGGTGGCATTCAACAACTTGGTGGTGATTCCATTATATTTTGGAAAGTTATCAGCAATGATAACGTTTCGGAACCACGGGTGCTTGAACGAGAAGCTCAAACAACGCCCGCTGAACGTTTATGAATTGTCAAATGACAAGTGAATAATAGAAGTGTCTATTTTGATGCACATCATGGACCCCTTTTTCAATATACCGGTCACTCGATCAAATCGCTGATGAATTCAATCATTAAGTCAATGAAGCCCGCACATTTGTTATCAGCGAGAGTGAAAGTGAAGGCTGTGACCCGCCTAGGATATTACAGGCTACTTACCAAGAACTTAGGTCCCGAGCTGTTAGTGGCAGAAGTTTTCTCATTTTTCTTAACCTCCTGAGTTCGATGCTTGGCTAAAAGTTCAGCCTGAAATATATTGTGTCGAATCAATCGATGTACCAGAGAAAGCAGCGCCCTTTTTGTTCCACACCAGGCAACGATCGTCTAAGTTACAAGTTCAGGTTGGATTTGCCATCGCTTCTGCGTACTCGTCTTCGATATACGTTAACTTTGAGGAAACTTGGGTATACCACTTTATAGACGGAGTATCCATCGGAATTTTGCGTCATCCTTGGATTCTATTATTTAGGGATAGTCTCGTCTGAAAATACTGAAAACCAAGGCTTGCGATCATCAAGAAACATGTACAATCGTATACATTTTTGTTGTCCGATCACAGTCCCCTTTTTCCTTCTTGCTTAGTTATGACTTCGAGCTACTTTGCTACTTTGAAGAGGGCACATTGAAATGTGCCCTCCGCAAAGTTTGCTGTTAAGTAACTCGGCTTTTCTGGCAAAGTGTCTTGACCCGAGTGCCGGGATGGCATATGATTGAGGGTGTGTTTCCAACGCACGGGCAAAGGGTTGAAGGGTCGAGATGTCGGCACATGTCTGCCATGTGTGTCGTGCGATAGGTAGTTGAAGGGATGGCTTATGACCCTAATACGTGGAAGGGTATATCGACGTCATATCGGCATGTGCGAGTTCTGCCGGAGAGAGACCTGCATACATATCGTCGCTTTCGTAACGCCAAGTGGTTCAAACAGCCCTAGGACCGGTCCGTGGTGTACACCTGGACATTCGATCTGTTCCGCAGATTAACCATTGCTCACCATTCAGCTGATTTTTAATTCCACCCCATATATGTGTACGTTCATCATTAGGCTTTGTATTTGAACGACTTCCTATCTGCAAGTATATCTCTTCTGATACTGATATAGATCAGTATTATACACCCAATAATCTTATGCTTCTACAAAGTGGTATCGGAAGGTCAAACGATCTTTTTGATGGTTAGTTCATCATTTTCGCACTCTCGGGCATTACGGATGTTACGGGCGTCTACAGGATTGATGGTCCTATGAAAGATAAACCATTGATGGCACGAATAAATAAAAAGGGATACACAGCGAAAAATTAAACGAGGAAATTGACTGAAAAGCGATGCGGGTATGACATGCATTTAGTCGAGTCTGTCATCAAAGCTGCTTCACCGAATGCTCTTAGGTGGACAGAGAGATATACCGAAAGAGGCAAAGAAGCACTGACCGAGAAATGAAGACAAAGAGGGTGAGAGGAGAGAGAAAGACGCACTCACCCACACTTAGAAGGATAGAAGATCAAAAAGAGAGATTCTGCATCAGCCCTGGTGCCTTAGATAGATGGCGGGTATAGAGAGCGCCCCATCTATTTCCAGGCATCACTCTTCGGAGAAGTTGATTACGCTGGAACTTCTAGCGCTCTCTGGTAAACGGCCCAGCCAAGCGAAATGTCTTAGACAGCCACGTATACATATATATATTATTTATAGGTACACAAACACCCACACACACACATCCATACCCATGACAAGCCTGCATCGCTGCATTAACGGTATGAAGGCAAAGCGATGGAGAAGGTTGAAGGTGTGTGGTGTGGTATGCCAAACGGGCAAAACGCGAGGAAAGGCCTCTCGCCTTTTGCCATCATTCTGAGCTTTCACGGGAAAGAGCAACCAAAAGTCCGGAGGTGTCTGACGCTTCAACCCACTCTCTAACTCTCTTCTACTACGACCCTCTGCTGCCGTCCTCTTGCCCCTCCCGTTATATCACTGCCATCATCATCCACCCTTTACTATCCCACGTCCACCTACATTTCGTACGCCTCCTGCCTTCTCTTACCAGTTCCCACCCCCCACCTTCTAACCTAAAACTTCCAATTATTTTCCACGTCATGCACGCCCGCTCTCGTCTGCGCCTTCCACCCTTCGCCCCTTACGAATCCCGATCCCGGGCGTTTTGCAGGTGAGCGAGTCTCTTCATTAGAGCGAGAATTTGGTTGAGGCTGCTCAAAGGGCTGTCTTGGGCTCCGGATAATTATTCCAAGTTTGAACGGGTAACATTGGCGTTCCCTGATGTCTTATTAATCCCCTAATCTTTCCTACTACCCAGCTAGAAATTTGGAGGTATACCGGCTTCTTGATTAATCTGGTGGATTGGATGTTCTGTATTCGTACTTATGATGCGTATATGAGAAAGTGTGTTGAAAAAAACGCCAATTCTTACAAACAGTATCATTAGGTATAAGATTAATTCGTGGCAAATTTGAACTTTTAGTTTGAATGAAGTGCAGACGCTGGATGATTTTTTCCCCCAGTTGGTTAACACGGAAAACTTGCTCATTATGTTCAAACTTGAATAACTTGACAATTGATTAATATTTGTCAAATCCGGTTGGAGATTTTTCAAGCTGGCCCTGACAGATTTGAAAACGTTTTCTCAGATTTCGATTTCGTAACTTTCACATGCAAAACAGCTATTCAAAGAATGTCTTTTTAGGTTTCATTTGAATTACGTGCATTTTTCGAATTTATGTCATTGTGAATCTAATTATACTGAGACTTCAAAGGAGCTTTCTAAATCGCTAAGCATCAGTTTCAAGAATTTAAAACCGAGCCTAACAAATATTAATTAGTTGAATTATTTGAGCTTGATCGTAAGGAGGAGACTCGCCGTGTAATTTGAATGGGGGAAAAATATCGAACCACTGACTCCACCACTTACTCTTGACGCCTTAGGCCACTCTAGAGGCCCAGAGGCCCTATCAGAAAAACTACAAAATAAATCGAGATTACAAAAAAGGGTGTTTATCATACATATCAGTGACTGCATACAATAATTTTTCATGGACTGCATACAATAAGATTTCAAAATGGCGGCTGTGTAGCGTTTATCTCAAAACTGCATTTTTCAAGTTGACCGGAAACATAACTCAGATAATTTTCAACCGATTCACTTGAAATGTTCAATTTATTTTGAAAAATACAATGTCTATGGAAGTATGTAGGATTTTTTTTATATTGCATATTTCATTTGTTATTAACAATTATCTGACTTTAGATTACCCGATTTTTTAGGCAATTGTTTCACTTTCCACTTTAGAAGTGCGCCTTTTGGCAAAAAATCAATACATCGAAAAAATCCTACGTACTTCCATCGACAATGTGTTTTTCAAGATATATTCAACATTTAAAGTTGATCGGTTGACAATTGTCTGATCTATGTTTCCGGTCAACTTAAAAATGCAGTTTTGAGATAAACGCTGCACAGCCGCCATTTTGAAATTAATGGCTTCAAAAAAATGATTGTATACAGTCACTGATATGTGTGTTTATCATAGACATCAGTGACTGTATACAATAATTTTTTTTGTAATCTCGATTTATTTTGTAGTTTTTCTGAAAAAAATCCCCAAAAAGCATAATTTTTCGGCCTCTAGAGTGGCCTAACCCCTTAAGCGAGAGAGCTTGAATTCGGTATGAATTGGTGGAAAAGGTAAGCGTTGATTTTATCTCGACATGCCCTTATAATTATATATACGGGGACAGGACATTTTGAACCCGTTGTATCCATGCATTGTTCGCTATTAGCACATCGGCATGTTTCAAAAATAGTCTTCAAAATCTTCCGTAAATAGATCATTAATTTTCGGGACCGACCGGTGCTTTACATAATGTTGAGTCCGGGGACATGTTACTATGAGGCCGGGCCTCGAAGTTGAGTGCCTTCAAAACTACTTTTCCCCAAATATATAGATCGTTCTTCGCGTCACCCGTACAAATGTGACATTTTACTTTGTTCGAAAAAGAAACATGTATAAATCATTTTCTTTTCCAAACGCAATGATATTTGGCTTCATCGGTGATGGTGGTCTGCAAGGTGCTATGATAGAAGCATTTGGAGATGTATTTGGATATTATGTTCTTGCTTCGATTCGTGAGCGCAGAAGTCCTGTAACTCAGTATTTTCTAACTTTCATTTGATGTCATCATTTTTTCCTCGTCTATTTATTATGTCACAAATGTGTTTATAAAGTAGCTTACAATTAATGAATGTGACAGTTTATCATGTTTCGAAAACAAGAAAAAAACGAAATTTCAGGATAAAAACTTAAATTGCCATTTGAGGATCATCATAACCTCATAGGTGCATAATAAATTTCAATAAGTAGCACCAGCATTCCCCAGTCAACCGTCACTCAGCACATGCTAATGAGCAGGAAGCACCAACAAACGCATCGTTAATATTTGAACAATAAAACATCATTTTCCCGAATTTCTTGATACAGAGTAACTTTTGTTTGAGTAGCGTGTGATCGAAGCAACGTACATCTATCCAAGGGTTAAAATTACTCGTGTCCATATGTACTGACTAATTATACTAATCACTAATCCGTTTTCTATTTCAGACATGTCCTACAAGCCACGCCATCCCGTAGTCGAGGGTAAGTTCTTCCTCCTTTCGTATGTCTCTTATCGTTACACGCCGCTAGAAATCTCTATAAAAATGTAACCCCTTTAAATACCACCAGAAAATATGCGGCTGAAAAAGACGAAACAGAATGTTGATATTATTTTTTTCGAATCACTCTATGAGGGAAAGGATTTAACTTTTTCTACAGAACATCTAAACATGACAGACATTCTCTAGCATGTACAATTCTATTTTTGTACATTAATTCGGTAAAAATCATGAAAGTTCGTTTATACATGACAAAGTGTTAGACAATTTTTTTTATTACTGCCCTGATCATTATAAGCCATTATTACTCCCATCCTTTCATTCGGATAATCGGGAGTATACTATATTAGTATATTACACATAAAACCTAAATGCAAATAAAAAATAGTACTAAACAGTAGAAGCGATTTTTTTATGCTTCAAATTTAATTTGCCTTGGTCGATTAAAGTGACGGATAATTGGGAATATGCCTACCAAAAACTAAACCCAAACATTGCAGTAGTATATTGCCCATAAAACATAAATGCAAATAAAAAAATAGTACTAAATAGTAGAAGCGATTTTTTGATGCTTCAAATATAATTTCCATTGGTCGATTAAAGTGACAGCTCGGCATTTCCACTACAAGTCGAGGCCTGTCATCTCAGACGATTGAATAATCGCGACGAGGGAAGTGATTCGGCGTTTTTGTTGAAGGAGTCTCCTGAACAGTTGTCACAATTCGAAGCGACGGTTGAATTGTCGAAAATACGTCAAAAGTACGGTAGTGAATAAAGCGGCGGGTTCGATGGAAAGGACTGGTGCACATGGCGGCAATAAATATATAGCCATCTCCGGTTTCCTTCGTCTCATTCCACATCGACGAGACTTTCGAGTTTCCGATAGTGAATTTATTTCCCCGGTCATAAATTTTACATCGCGACCGATAGCGGAACCGTCTCGACCCTCTCCTTCAACGGGTCGACCGGGTTGTTGGAGGCTACGTATAGTACGCGGCAGCTGAGGGTAGGACAGAGTGGTGACATTGTTAAGGACGAGAATGAGACACACCGGAAGTTGCCCGGTGAATAGGCCAGCCGAATATCCAAGCGATGAAAAGCTGCAGCTCCACTCACTCATTTATAGAGATTTGATGGATCTTCGATCATCGTGATCTCTCTATGTCTGTATGTGTGCGGCTATACATAAAAGATGTCTCAAAATGACGTGACATTTTTAATTGCGCGCCATTCTTTTTAAGGCGAACATAGAGTACTGATATTTAACAACTGGCATCAGGAAGTATTGAGGTCATTGAGAATTACTATACTGACAAACGGAGAACGGAGCTTTGCGCACTCGCTTATTAAATATTAATTTTTTAAGTTGACATCAATATCCGCTTGCTCGCATTGGTTGTATGGGGCAACGTCGTTACCATTTCAGTTTCTCGGGTATAGCTTCCGCGTATGTAAAGAAAGTGGCCCAGACAACGAAGATTGTTCCGCAGGATGGTGTAGAGGACAATATAACCGAAATATTCTGGTTACCCATCTAATTAATGAGAATATATGAAAAATATGCGACCAGTTTACGAAAAAGTGAGGCTTGTCGAGTACAGTGGGTGAAAAAAGTATTTGTACACGTCGTCTTTTTCAAATTATTCTTCGAAAAAAATTAACTGCTTTAAGTTCGATAGCTTATCCTAAATATACGTGGTGTCTATTTACAAAAATCTTAAAAAAACACGAACAAAAAAATAAAGCCAGATTGTGAGATTTGGCGTTATTATGAGATGCAAAACAACATTGTGAGATGTACAAATACTTTTTTACCCACTGTATGTTTTCAAATGTGGTAACGTCGGAACTACGAGAAATAGCAAAACCAATCGAAGACCTAGCGCGCCAATTTCGAATACCCTTAAGCGAAATGCGAGTAAGGGAAACTTAATCATTTATTTGTCATGATGTATTCCCTTTCATACAGCTCCAATGAGCATAGTACGATGCTTGTGGGCACGAGCACTGACAAATAGTTTTTTCCACCGGAAACTTTGCGGCGCACTATTCTTTTTTTTTAAATCATTTTTTGCCTTCTTGTGATCTGACATATCCTCTGAAAACGTCGACCGTCACAAAACACGCGTAACACATCTGTAACCTGTGTCAGTCACTGCAGTCAACCTAACCTATTTTAATAGACTTTTTAAACATCGAAAATTCTGATGATTCCAAATCCTTCAAATTAACATATATGTAACTAATAATTATGATCTACATTTGGAAAATGTCGCGATATTCATTCGTACACATCATTAATATTTCCCTACGACAAATTGGCACTGGTGACGTCACACAATGAATTTGCATATGAACTTCGTTTCTCCTCCACTCTTCAAAAATGATTTAACAGCAGCCTTGAGTTAAGGGGTTAGGCCACTCTACAGGCCAAAAATAGGCCTTTTTGGGGATTTTTTTTCAGAAAAACTACAAAATAAATCGAAATCAATTTTCAACAGATTCACTTTAAATGTTGAATATATCTTGAAAAATACATTGTCTATGGAAGTACGTAGGATTTTATTTATATTGCATAGTTCATTTGTTATTAACAATGATCTGACGTTAATTTTTCACTTTCCAAAAATTTGCCTAAACAATCGTCAGATAATTGTTAATAACAAATGAACTATGCAATATAAAAAAAAAATCTTACGCACTTTCATCGACAATGTATTTTTCAAAATATATTCAACATTTTAAGTGAATGGGTTGAAAATTGTCAGAGTTATGTTTCCGGCCAACTTAAAAAATGCAGTTTTGAGATAAACGCTGCACAGCAGCCATTTTGAAAATAACCGTTTTAAAACATTATTGTATACAGCCACTGATATGTATGATAAACACCCTTTTATGTAATCTCGATTTATTTTGTAGTTTTTCTGAAAAAAAATCTCTAAAAAGCCTATTTTTTCGGCCTCTAGAGTGTCCCAAGGTCTTAATTCTCTGAAGTGCACAATAAACAATGATACCTCGATCGTCAGCTTTTTATTTGCCTCAATAAATTGTAACTCTTCTTTTAGTTTTCCGTTGGCTGCATTTCCATCTGACTGTTTTGTGCTCATGACTTGAGTTCCCAAGAATTCCATTCGCCCATAAAAAAGAGCCCTATCGGTTTGATGAATCATTACGAAAGGCAATGAACAAGTTTTTACGAGAACACGGTTTCTTACTATTTACAAATAAATTATGCAAAGCCCGCAATAAACGGTAATTTTCAAAATGAGTTTGGCAGTCGTATAATTTTGTTGTTGAACTGTGCATGAATAGCGTTTATTTGAACGATCCTGAATGTTCATGGACCATGACGGAAATACTACCGGAAACACCGTGAACGAGATTTTTCGGCAAGGGGTGAAACATATCCGACTGCTCGAAGGGGTGGCTCGAGTTATGGATCGGCCTTTCTGCAGAAATGGTTTGTGATAGCTGAGCGTCTGGCTCGTAACGGGCGGGGCCCGGACGTGGGATGAGAGGGCACCGCAGGGGTATACATTTGTTTTTTCTTAAGCCCGTCGAACAAAAATGTGTTTAAAAATATGCTATGACATAGCTGCAGTTATTATAAATCGTGGAGAAGCATTTTCCCTGCTCAAGTGTGGGAAGACTGGGAAAAGTCAGACAGGATACGACCGAGCGAGGAAAAGCAAGAGAGATAACCGCCTGGGTAGACAGAATGAGAGGGAATGAGACGATAGAACAAGGGTAGGACAAAAAATTGCATGTATGGGAAAAGCACGGTGGTTTGCCCCTCGAGGGGTGACCAAATGGTTTCGGGGCTCTCTCGCGACCGATAAATTACAGGGCTACAACGACGCGAGACCGTGCCTCCCTGCATAAAGGGAGAAGATCTCGTTTTCCATAACTCAACCCTTTTAAAAGCAAACGGCGGCTGTACCGATTTCCAAACACACCAGACCAGACCCTAAGCTCAAATGGTTGTACGCTATATGAAATGTTGGACATATTCACATATTATGAACAATTTAATATTCAATTGCAGCCGACATCACTAGATGCGCGATCGGCTTAAGGTATTCCTTTCACGAATCCGAATATTCAACACTTAAGGCGTTATCCCCACTTGTAGCGCAAAAAAGGCCTTTTTCATGAATTTTTTAAAGAAAACTACAACACTTTTTTAATCGATCAATATACCATCTTAAAGAACACATCTTGAAAAACTTTCAGTAATTTTTTTATTGAAAAATATTACATTGTTTAGTGGCAAATGGCCGTCAATGAAATAATGTTTTTATATACACGGTTTGCGGTGACCAACATTGCGGCGAAGTGAATCGTCTGAAAAAAAATGCGGATGGATTTAGTCAAATATAAGTATAAACGAGTCTTTAATCGAAGGATTTTTAAAAATATTCATTTTTCACAAAATGGCGGAAAGTCAAAGTTAATGGTTCGATTTTAACGAAAAAAAGGCCGTTTTTTGGCTATATAACGGCGTTTTTTTTTTAAAAAAAAAAAAAAAAAAAAAAAAAATTCGAACGATTGAAGACTACATTTTTATGTATTAAATAAGCCTGCAAAATTTCAAGAAGATCGGTTCATTAGTGTTCGAGTAATCTTGGTCACCGACTTCAGAAATGCCATTTTGAGAAAAACGCGTTTAAAGTTTCAATTTCAGTTTACACGAAGAAAATATTTTTTTTTGTAAACTTACATAGAGTCATCTATTCCGGGCCCATACAGAAGTATGGGCCCGGATACTTATACTCCAGAAAAATGTTATAAAAAAAATGGATTTTTTCAAAATCGCAAGTGGGGGTAACCCCTTAACTGATTTTGATAAATATTTAGAAGTGGGGCTCCAGCTAGAAAAGGGGTTTAGACATTTTGTACCGAATCGACCTATTTTAGGGCACTTTGTTTATTATATTTCAGTCGGGGGAAGACAATTTCAACCGTTATTTCAACCCCAAACGCTTTTTTTAAACTTTTTTAAAGGTATGGAGGAAACGGGTTTGGTGACATTAAGTGGGTCAAACGACATGGGTTTGGGTTTGTTTGGATACAAGTCAAATTATAGTAAGCATACAGAAAACGTATTTCAAAAATCGAATATTTTTCGGGAATATACTTTTTTTCTTAATAAAATACCCCTCCCCCATCATAAAAAATATATTTTTATACTGCAGAATAGCTCCGAATACGTGAAAGAAAATTTGGAGCCGATTAGGGCCGGACCCTCGCTTGTAAATATTTACCCTGATTTTCATTTATTATCAAGTAAAAATACATCTCACAAGGAACATCCCTCAGGTGACACCCTTCGATTTTGTTGAAATTTGGATATGTTATAAAGCACCGAAAAGTAAGCGATACGTATCTTTTTTATCGTCGGAAAAACGGTTTTAAGGGGTGAAACCACCCCTCGAAAAAAGGCATCTCTAGGGTTTTTTGCAATTTTCTTTGCAATGTCACTATAGTTAATTTTTCATTGCTTCAGATTAGAGGAATTTTCGTTTTTGTTTCATTAAAATCGGTGGACTCCTTGTGTGTGAAACTGCTATATTACCCCTAGAGATGCATTTTTTTCGAGGGGTGGTTTCACCCCTTAAAACCGTTTTTCCGCCGATAAAAAAAATCACGTATCGCTTACTTTTCGGTGCTTTATAACATATCCAAATTTCAACAAAATCGAAGGGTGTCACCTGAGGGATGTTCCTCGTCAGTATACTAGTGAAATTTCTAGCCAAGTTACTGTACTTTTGACGACAAATTACCACTCTAAAAATCATCTCATTCATATAGCGCTTTATGGAGATGACACGATGGCCACATTTCTATCTAATAATTTATACACTAATAACTCTAGATGCCTGATACAAACTGCTCACGCGTGTAAACAAATCTAAAGATTCCATAACGACAATAAAAATAGAGGTGATTAGCCTCTGATTAGTGATTAGAACAAATTGTGTTTAACAGAAGAATTTTCGTCGCCGTGACGTTTCCGAAAAAATGTCTATATTTACAAAATTTGGGCGAACTTTTTTTTCCAGTTTGTCATTGGGTATAAAAATTGATTGTGCATTATTTTTTATTAAGCGCCACTGTGATTTACCGATGATTCAGAAGAGCCCTGCTTATGCCCCCACAAAATACGGCCCTTTGCGAAGGGAATACCTTAAGCGTCAGCCCGTGTCAAATGGCGCTGGGCGATACTCCGATGGGAAACTTCTCAGCCTTCGTGATTTAACGTTTACGTTTTCTACAAAAAAATGTAATTTCTCTTACCAGACTCTCTCAGTACAGTTAATATCCGCCAATGTTTCGAGGATTCATTCTCTTTTATTACGCATAACAGACAATATTGTCAAATCTAATAAATTTAAAAAATAATGACGGAATCCTATACATCGAGGTGAAACCATCGCGAGATAACGAGCACGCGACAAAGCGAAGCTAAAGTTGTAGTCATGTTATATTTACTCGCTGCACTAGTAGATGCACACGGACATTTAAATTTCTCGAGGGCCACCTCAGGCACTGGAAGACTGCAAGTATGGAAACGTGCAGAGACCATGCGTAATGTGGACACAGTTTGGTAGGCAGGCTTGCAGAAGGTTTTTAGCTCGATAAGACATTCGAGATTATGGAATAGAGTCACCGAGGTTCAAGTTTCGTTCTGTGTTGAACGACGCTTTCACACGCGAGCCCTTTTTTCCTTGTCGCAATCTGCTAGAAAGAGAGAGGGAGAGCGAGAGAGAGAGAGAGAGAGAGAGAGAGAGAGAGAGAGAGAGAGAGAGAGAGAGAGAGAGAGAGAGAGAGAGAGAGAGAGAGAGAGAGAGAGAGAAGGGGAGAGAGTATAATTTAGGAGTGTATCATTAGCAAGTGTATAACTAGCCGTCGCAAATGTATGTATTAACATCTATTAAAGAAACGCGAGAAATGGGCGAAATAGGTGCGGGCTTACGAGCCTCTCGTTTCCATCGTGAAACACAACGCGGGTTGATTTTGTGTCAAAGCGAACAGCCAAAGTCCTGTGAAATCAAGAAATCCAATCACGGCCCTGTAAAATAAAAAAAAAACCCCAATCACTGTCACGTGAAATAAAAAAACCCATCCACTGTCCTACAATATCAAGAAACCCAATCACCCAATGGATACATACGTATACCGTGTCTTCAGCTAGTCTCTCATCTCGTTGACGATATTGAATCCGGTGCGTGCCAAAATTGTGAGACTTTTCTCCGAAACTTGAACAATCAAAAGCCCTCGGCAATGCCATCAACAGCTGCATTTTCCCAATCAATTTAGTTTCCAATTATCACAAATACTCGTACGAGTTGAACAGTGTTTGGGCTCGCGAGATAGCTACGATGGAGAGGCTTTTTTTTATTGATTTTTTACTGACACATCACAATAGAAATGGCGACTGCCATTGCAACGAAGATGTTGAAGGTGATCGTCGGAAGAAAGTATCAGAAACTTCGCTCCATTGATCCATATCATACGCCATCGCGAAACGTTGGAAAATTCTCAATAACACCATTTCCATTTTACTCGCATGTTCGAGGAGGAAGATATGCATGCGTTAGTATACATGTACGTATGTATCGCATGTAAAGAAACGCGTGGAAAGAGATTCTCCAGAAAAGTTGAATAACGTCCCAAGTGGCTCGCACGTCACCCCCGACTTCGTTCGTTTACCAAAACGTCCACTCCCTTCCTCCCTTTCGACCTGCTACCTTTTCCCTTTTTTCCAATCCTTTTCCACTCTCACTCGGGTTTCACACACGAGTGCTTAAATTACTGGATTCGAGTAGCATCAACTTAGCATCAAAGCTGCGAAGCGCTGGGAGTAGCGGGTACGGTGAAGAGCACCGGCGAAGGTTGGGCGGATAGTCGAGAGCAGACGGGGAATAGCTCGAGGGGGAATGGCAAACGCAGGGGTTACGCCACCCAGGACGCTTTAACTCTTGCCAGCTGGGGTTGGTGTGTGACTGAGACATGGTTCCCTGGAGACCGCAACGCCTGAGATTTACGAACTTCATTCGTGTGTATCACATGTACCAGGCTATGAAGCATATACGTATATCTATTCCCTCAGGCACCGAAAGATGTCTTCACGGCTATTCTCACCGGTAGAAACGACGTTCCGACGACCGAATGCACACACGTTCCCGTTTATGCTCGAGTCGCTCCAGCGCGCAAAAAAAAACCATTCCGCACAGTCCATGGACCTGGAATAGCCGCTAAGTGGCGGAAAGTCGCGGCAAATACTTTCATCTGTCAGACCAAACGCGTAACGTTTGATAAACGCGAGCTACCAGCAGCGCAAACTCGATAAAGACAAAGATCGTGATGAAATAGCGAAGAGGTAGGGCATCCGATCGATTCATCGTGTGTATCGTGAATTTCTTGAAGTTAGACCACCTCATCTCAGGGTTGCCAGATTTGGCGGTTTTGCGCCAAATTGGCGATTTTTGAAACTGTTTGGCGCCGAAAAATTCTAATTGGCGACTTGTCCAACCGCCAAATCTGACCACCCTGCCTCATCTGTTTGAAGTTGCAAAGCTCGGATTGTTAGGACGTTGAATAAGTTCTCGCTGTTTTTCAACAGATGGCGTTACCAGAACTGCTTCCGCGTAGGTTAGGATGATAACGCATCTATAAAGAAGTACTATGGACAAGCTTGAAAGTCAGTGCGCGTCATATCGCCGAAGTGTAAACAACTTTTTTTTCATAGGGTGAAACATGTCGAATTTCGTGCCAAAAAAGAGTATTTGCGGGGAATTTTACTGCACTACTCTATTAACAAAAATCTGCAGCTGAAGCACACAGAACTCTCATTGATACTTCCGGCGACCATGCCCTGTCGGAAACAACATGCAGAGATTGGTTTAGACACGTCAAAAATAATGATTTTGATGTCTTGAATTGGAGACATTACTTCATGAAGATTCATGTCAGACTGAACTTGCAGAATCATTAAGAGTTGATCACACAGCAGTTTCGAAATGTTTGAAAGCATAAGGAATTTTTTTTAAATAATTAATTTCTACGAAAAAACAGCGAGCCTTTATTCAACATCCCAATACAATGTTCCGAGTATCGGGAATCAGTTGATTTTCACATTGTACATAGTTGATTGCGGGTGGTGTCAAGATATAGCACTTCTGCACTTATAATGGCTTCTAGACCATCTAATAAACATCTAGAAAAAAGTGCAAGCTTCAATAAAAATGCAATGTTGTATTGCAAATCGTAGTTCTAGCACTGTGAATCCTAGTCCTGGTAGTGTGAATCCTAGTCCTAGTATTGTGAATCCTAGTCCAAGTATTGTGAATCCTTGCCCAAGTACTGTGAATCCTAGTCCTAGTACTGTGAATTCTAGTCCTAGTGTTGTGAATCCTAGTTCTACTATTGTAAGTCCTAGTCCTAGTATTATGAACCCTAGCCCTTGTATTGCAAATCCTAGTTCTAGCACTGTGGATCCTATTCCTAGTATTGTGAATCCTAGTCCAAGTATTATGAATCCTAGTCCTAGTACTGTGAATCCTAGCCCTAGTATTGTGAATCCTAGTCCAAGTACTGTGGATTCTAGTCCGAGTACTGTGAATCCTAGTCCTAGTATTGTGAATCCTAGTCCAAGTATTATGAATCCTAGTCCTAGTGCTGTGAATCCCAGTCCTAGTATTGTGAATCCTACTATTGTGAATCCTAGTCCTAGTATTGTGGATCCTACTATTGTGAATCCTAGTTCTAGTATAGTGAATCGCAATGTACATCGTTAATTGCGGCTGTTGTCAAGATAAAGCACTTCTGCACTTATCATGACTAGTAATATCTAGAAAAAAGTGCAACCTTCAGTAAAAATGGAATGTTGTATTGTGAATCCTAGTTCTAGTATTGCAAATCGTGGTTCTAGCACTGTGAATCCTAGTCCTACTATTGTGAATCCTAGTCCTAGTATCATGAATCAGGTTACGGCCCATTCTTCCCCATGAGAGGCACAAAGTTTCTGCGCTCGTAATCTTCGTCTTCTGGAAAGCTAGTAATGTCAGGAAAAAGGAAATATAACTAGTGAATGTGCAAAGTTCGTCACATTTGCGCGATGCAATAACCAAATACGTTTACGGTATTGTACAGTGCGCTGATTGACGGTTCTCCGATTCACAGAGGAGTTCCCAAAAAGGCACCGACTCTCCGAGTACCACGCCAGTCGTGGATTACCGGTAGAATCGAACATTGTCATGGCTTCGCTTGCTACTCATTCGCAACGTGAACGATACTTCGTTGTCCTCCATCCTGCACGATCGCCACTGTATTTGCATCCATACACATAGTGGCCCAAAATTGACGCTGGACTTTCGCACACGTTCGGATCGCTTGGTACAGAAACTGGTGTACAGGGTAGTGTACATCCTTCGGAAACAAGCGAAGCACACCGGGCTCTACATTTCCTCTCTGCTCTTCAATCCCAAAGAGGAAAGGCGAGCAGGGACGGGGTGGAGAGGGAGGAGGAAGGGAGATAGACTCGGTATCGGCTCGTGGCTCGTGTACACGCGCATATTGATATCTCAAGCGCTATGAGTGCAAAAGGGGCACTGCCGCACCCGAGTCTGCATGCATGCTTGATTGCGACTCAATACCAGCATTTCACTTGCATCCCGATATGACCTCCGGCAAATATATACCTAACCTATCTCTCGTCGCGGCTCCCATACCTATCGCTGCACTTCCCGCCAACAATGCCGCATTACGTCCGTTTAATCGATGATAAATCGTTTCACGATACACCTACTGACACCCCTTCCATGCCTTTCCGCACCTTCTTCACCCGAACGGCATGTATCCCGATTGCTATACTCTGCAACTTCCCCGTACTTTGCATGTTTCACCGAGAACTGTCATTTTATATACACATGTATATATATACAAGAGAAAAGTACATTTCGAGTCTGGTATTTCTCAGTCACTTTGACTGCTGTTTTGGTGACAGTCATTAAAACTTGTTTTAACCAGTAATTGATGGTGGGACAGCCGGACCCACATTTGATTTCCAAGCCATTGGGGTTTACGTAATGTGGAGTTTAGGAATAACAGATCTCTATGAGGACGATCCTCGAAGTCCAATGTCTTCAAAATAATCCTTCCACATTTATGTGTGCCACTCCAGGTGTGGCGAGCACTCAGCTGATTTCGTAGTTCGTGAATACACTGCAGCCGTTTTTTTTTCGGTGACCTTTTGGCTAACGACGATAAACACTCGCACCGCATACCATATCAATGTGTACACGCATGGAGACTTTATAAGCGTTCATCTTCATGCGATGGTTGCAATTGTTACCTTACCAAAGTTACGGATTCACCGCTAGGTTCGAATTGAATGACAAAACGTGTTCCTTCCATACTACAGCCACCCTTGGCCACCCTGTAATCAAACTAAAGCGACAAACTCGTACACGTCATATTTGGACTTTTTCTGCTTCTCGTTGTTGTTCCGCATAGAAAGGTGCCGGTCTACCGCTGAGGTGAAAAAGCTGGTACCTTGGGAAATCTCATGCCTGTACGGTGACAGGCGTGATTCTGAATTGGGGATCGTTTGACTGTTGTCATTGGAGTGTGGGTGACGTAGAAGGGGAGCCGGTCCGCCCCTTCACGAAAGCCTCGGTCTTCATCGGTACCGCTCGTATGTTCCCCTTTCCTGTGGTGAGTCAGTTATGTGCAGGTCGACTGTACGCTGCAGGACATTCGACTATCGGGTAGGGTTGCAATGTTGATGGCACATGACGCTGCATTCAAATAGATTAAGCTTCGGCTCATATCGTTTCAGGGCTTTTTCAGTGGAATTGAGGAAACAAAAGGCCCAACGGCACTCCGAGACAAAAGGGTGGACAGCGCGTTGGTTGGTGTTCTATCTTGGTTCAATCGAAAATTTGGCGAAACTGGACGAGCGTTCGTTTTAAAGCTATTTGAATAGACATACTTATGAAAGGGGAAAAAATGCGGCCATGCTGTACATGGGCATAGGCACATGTACAGGGACGAACGTGGATGAACACTGACAAAGAGAAGAGGCGGAAGAGGTGCACTTCCGGTCGTCGGTGCCACGTAGCGTTTCAAATAGCTTCCAGCGTCCAATCCAGGGAGGCAGGGAGGACTCCATAAAGACTGATTTACGTGCTGGATTTATGAAGACCGTTCGGTTTTCTAGGCCGTATTTCACTCTGGTGGCTTTTTACGTTTTTTTTTCGTTCTACTACGTCTACACGATGAACCTTGCTGGTGGATTTTTTTCATTCCATTTCTACCCCACTATCTTTTGGAAACCGATATGCTATACATATATATATTGGAGCACAGATTGTCGAAACCGAGTGTGGCTCGAGAGCGTAAAACGCGTCAATGTCGATTCGTTTACCGGAAGTCGCTCCGTCATCATGAATCTTCCTCGTTGACGTGTTCCCACAGCCACGCGAAAATTCTCGCGGTTACTTGGGAATGAAAATCACGGGGTGATAGAGAAAGAAAACGAACAGATAAAACAACGCGCGAAAGGGTGGCTTGGTGGGAAAGGGGCGAGATTATATTTATGGCATTTGGGCAGACTTGGTGTTCGAGAGAATGGATAAAAGTCACCAATGGCGGATGTACCTACGCAATGTACTACCAGTGATGTTGTGCACTTGGCAAGCCCCGCTGCTGCTCTAAATCGTCAATCAGCCTGATAAAAATATGCGAGTCAGATGGCAACGTGCCCTCCGGGATTATCTTTTAATCTAAGGCCAAACCGTGAATGCCCCGTGGCCGCCAGAGTGGTTGCACTCGGCATTGGGTCAGCCCTTGAGTGGAACGTATTGGACTCTGTACAGTAGGGGAATACTGGTGATGGTTAGATCGGACTAGGATCCCGTACCAACGCTACTCTAGACCGCAAATCCTGCGCCTTCTCGCGAACTCTCGCGCTCACTGTTCCCCCGACTGTTCATTCTCACTATTCTTCCATTTTCTCGCAGCGCGAGTTTGTTTTACTCAATCTCTTGTGCTATAACTTACTTAGCACGAATTGTACTTGAGTACGACGTTTCACGAAGGAACTGCAGAGTGAAGTGGAGTGAGAAAAAAGAGCACTGGAGATGAACACAAGGGAAGACTTTGGAGATGGCATTTTGAGTATGAGAGAATTTTGAGATAGGATTTTGACCGGAAGGAATCGAAAGATGCTTGATAATGCATAGACGAACGGTTTGCAATATGCTCGTACAAAAAAAGTACGTGAAGTTCATGGAAGTTTCATAATTTCTAAAATAAATGTTGTTTTGGATGGGCTTCCAGTCAGTTTTTTGTCAAGTTTTTGTGCGAATTTTTCGGTTCCTTCTTAAGGGGTTAGGCCAAAAAATAGGCTTTTTGGGGATTTTTTTTCAGAAAAACTACAAAATGAATCGAGATTACAAAAAGGGTGTTTATCATACATATCAGTGACTATATACAATCATTTTTTTCAGGGATCAATTTCAAACTGGCGGCTGTGCAGCGGTTATCTCAAAACTGCGTTTTTTTAGTTGGCCGGAAACAACTCAGACATTTTTCAACCGATTCACTTGAAATGTTGAATATATCTTGAAAAATACATTGTCTATGGAAGTACGTAGGATTTTTTTTATATTGCATAATTCATTTGTTATTAACAATTTACTGACGATTTTTTAGCCAAAGTTTTTTTACCTTCCAAATATTTGCCTAAAAAATCGTTGATAACAAATGAACTATGCAATATAAAAAAAATCCTACATACTTCCATAGACAATGTATTTTTCAAGATATATTCAACATTCCAAGTGAATCGGTTGAAAATTGTCCGAGTTATGTTTCCGGCCAACTTAAAAAATGCAGTTTTGAGACGAGCGCTGCAGAGCCGCCATTTTGAAATGAATCGCTCAAAGAAAATGATTGTATACAGTCACTGATATGTGTGATAAACACCCGTTTTTGTAATCTCGTTTTATTTTATAGTTTTTCTGAAAAAAGATCCCCAAAAAGCCAATTTTTTCGGCCTCTAGAGTGGCCTAAGGTCTCAACGATAAAATTGTATATTTTTCTTCTGCTCAAATGGATTTTTTATTGTTCCACTTATGAAGCGCGTCAAGGGTGAATCCACCAGAGCAGAAACGCTATCCGTGCATGGTAATCCCAGATGAGAGAATTCTTGGTAAAGAGCTTTCAACTAAATGGCAAAAATATGAAATTCGCTCATCCGCTTAGGTTGGTGAAAAAGAGCAAGCTTCCCGGGATATCCTTCATGGGGAATGGAGTATCAGTGACGTAGGATGATTTTGCGATGCAGAGGAGCTTATTTTCTGAGTAATCTCCGGAGGTTTCCGGCTCCGTGGGATCACTAGAATGACTGGCGTCGGTCGAGTTGGACGCACAGAGCTTTTTGCCTACCTTCCCGTTTCTCTCGGCTTTGTGCTAAAGCTCTAACGATGGCTCAATGATTAACCATGGAGAATTACGGTCAACATTTCGACGTTACGAAATGTCGGTCGTCTCCTGCGTCAGGCGATTCCGGTTCGTTTCACTTGAGCTCTCCCATAGTTCCCGGTCAGATCTACGTAATTACACTTTTACGACGGTTGGTGGAGGGTTAGTGAAAACCTGAATCAATGACTACTGGAATGGAGGGAGGTCTCTGGAGTTCGTTACACACACTCCTGGAACAACGAGTCGTACGAACACAGTAAAAAAAAAGAAAGAGAGGCTGCGAAAAGTCACCGGAGGATTTAACTTTGAAGCGGGATTTCTGGACGCGTCCACGTCCAGAAATCCCGCTACGAGCACATACAAGAGTTTATTGTTTCAAGTTTCGTGTCCAATGCAGGTTCGAGTCTCCGAACGTGAGTAGTTTCAGCTTCGAGTGGAACGGATACACGAGTATATGCAAACGGGAAAAAAAGGAAGGCGAAGGTAAGCCAGTGAACGAGCAAAGAAGCGAGGCGGGAGGCAAAGTTGGTTGAACACTGAGGTTCGTGAACAAAAACAGGGTGTCGCGACAGAGTGCTAAACTCGGACAAAGGAAGACCCGACCGGACCTCCAGACAAAAGGTTAATCTTTCTTTTTTTTTTGCTGAGCTTAACTCCCGTTCGTTTCAACCCATCCCAGCTGGATCACCTCTTCACGTGTACCTTTGTGTTCGTATATCTCTCATCATGATCTCTGCTCGACTAGCCTACACCAGCTTCCATCACTGCCTCGGAACTTCCATACGCCCTGGATCTATGTATTTCGCCGTATAGTTTCGCATCCCCTTCATCGCAAACGAACTTTGTGTGTGCTGCAGCCCTCTCTCCATCGATGGCTTTCCGATCTATTCGCAATACCCTAACAATCTCTCATAGGGCCCCTGCCCAGGATCTCGCCTGAGTTTCACTTTTCACAATTACAGTTGACATCGTACGATGACAATTTGCTCTATAAACTGGAACTATTGTATGGAAGTCCGTCAATTGTAGACAACGGCGATGAAAACGGTCGTGATGCTTGACAATTGCCGTCAAAGCTCATGCAATCTTTATCGGCTGTACGAATGTCGGGTGTGTACGCGATGATCATGGGAACGTGATACCAGAGAGTGTGGCTCGAAGAACCGTCATAAAAAATACATTGACCCTTCTACATGCAAGTTTGGAAACCAGAAAGGATCTGCAGCTTATAGGGGAACTCGGGGCAAGACAAACAAGCGGGGTTAGATGAATCATACGCCTAGCCACTAAACAGTGTTTGGGAGCACAGTGCTCCCGTTGGAGTTTGGAGGGGTGAGGCGAGTTTGGAGTTTGGAGTTTGGAGGGGTGAGGCTAATGAGTGTGAAAGTATCAACTGTGGCGGAAACACGCGTCTCGAGTGAGAAAACAATTTTGATTTTTTGACAAAACGATGTCATTTTTGGTAAAGTTTAACATCGTTTTAGTTTAGCATCATTTTGACTTGCTGATATTGATTAGAGACAGGTAGGTAAGCACAATGAAAGTACTAATTATTAATATGATACGAACGGTATGTCAGACATTTTCAAGGTGATTGCGTGATTGTTAATTCGTTAACCGTCTAATGGGGCAAGATGAATACAAGCTATCGCAAACCCGGAATATCTTACAACGTACCACTATTTATGTTAGAAAGAGTGAAAGAAAGGAATAAGGCATTTGGTTCCTCTTCAACCGGTGTTTCTACCAGGGGAAGAAAAAGAATTTACAAATTATCAAAATGATATGGAAGATTATTCGGACTAATCCTACAGAACTTAGACGATTGGCTTATTAAATTGATGGTATTGAGAATGAAACCACATTTATATGCGAAAGATGCCAATAATTCGTGTCCCACCATTATCCCAACGCTGCTTCATTTTGCTCCGCATACGAGATAAGAAAAATAAAGGTTTAATTGAAAATATATATTGTATGGTACAAACCAGAAAGACTGGTTTGTTTGCATCCAAAATTAAAAGATTAGTAAATGATGATTAGTTAAAAAAATAATTAAAGTTGACTAACTCATATATGTATTGTTTTATTTGAACACAACCTTAGCGTTATCATCTTGCTCCGACTTCCCCTAAATGATATTTGTAGGTGAAATCGTTCTCAGGAAACGTCCTATAAGTATTCTAGTAATCAGAAATGTTTATAAATCATATTCTTGCTATTCTAATACCGTTCTTGTATTTCCGAACACTTCCCAAAACAAGGCAGTCTGGCTTTATTTAATTTCACGCTCAAAACCCGAGTCCATTGAGGTTATCGGTTCAGCTGATTGTCGCTTTGTATGGTAATAAAAATAAAACGTCTGCGGTTCCAGCTGAGTTATTCTTGGCAGGGTATAATCGTCTCTGATACTTCGAACTGTTTTCTTTCGATCTCTTCAGTATCCAATACTTCGGAGAAAGAATCTCACTGGAAAAAAATGATCCATTTGTTGTTCATGGCCCAGGTGTTTGGGAGGTATCGGGGATTATTATCTCAGCGTCGCAATCATTGTATGACTCGCCGAATGAAGTCATATGCTTCCATATAGTCATCATACAAGTACGTACATTCGATGTTCCGAACCCGTTATATATAATATCGGCTATCAGCACGGCTATTGGTCCTTTTGAGAAAAGTCCTCGGGGCCGCAAGACTTCAAAGTCAGCTTGCCCCATATGTAGATATGAGTGATGCATACTCACCTTCTGCTCAGACCTTTCACATGAGAAGGGAGAAACCGGTATTGTTAGTATGGTATCGAGCCCGCAACATGTTCACTCCATACCCTGTGTATCCTTGACGCGTGCGAGGGTTAGGAGAGGAAGCAGCCTCTCGCACGGCAATTAATTTACAACGTGTGGCACGTTTCCGGTGCTCGCTCCGGTGTTAAGTTAAGTTCGTCCGTACCATAAGTACATTGTATTAGACTTTATAATGTACAGCTGGTGTGGCTTTACCTCCTATAGCTCTCAGTCCTCGCGTTCTCCTCTTCGCACTCCCTTTCCCCGGTGGAAAACAGAAGACAGCGCCTTACGTATGTTAATACCGGTAAGCCTGATATGCGAACACGCCTCTCTCTATCCCTCTTTCCTTTTAGTATGGCCTGCGGTTTGCATCCTACCCCAAATTACCATGCCGCAATGAGCTACGAGTACACAAATGTACAAGGATTACGCTTCATGCGTGTTTACACAACATCCAAATGAGACATGCATTTTCATCATGTCCATTGAGGAATGAAAGCCGCACAGTTGTCCTTCATAATTTTCTAGGTGTGTCTAGGTATGTCTAGGTGTGAACGCCGAAAAATCACTTTTTCCCCTAATCAATACATTTTGACGGTATATCATCTTGAAAATGTTCACGGAAAAGTTCGACGATCGGATCAAACTTGACGGATTTGTCGGTTATGTTGATGCCCATCAGAACTCTCGGACCGTCGTTCGAAACTTTCAACACTTTTTTCTCGAAAGCACGTTCTCGAAGATGGTGAGTAAAATATCTCAAAAACGACTGCATCGAACTTTCTGAAATATCTAGGGGATCAAAGATAAGCTGTTTTCGGGTGTTGCAACTAGGTGTAACCCGTTGAATACATGTTGACATCGCGCGGCAACGTTCTTGGTTAGTGAGCGATCATCAGCAAGTTTACCTTTCTGCTGCGCTTATAAATTATGTGGCTCATTTATCCATCACATCACACGTAACTCCCGAAAATGAAGGCTGTACGTCGAAATTCCAAAATGCGAGAACTCTTGTAATCTTCAAACGAAAATGATTGCTCTTTGGATTAGTTTTAAGACCACCTATCAGAAAACATCTGTGTCTCGTGGACGCCCAAATATGTCAAGACTTTAATTTTCGCGATTTACAAGGAACATCCCTCAGGTGACACCCTTCGATTTTGTTGAAATTCGGATATGTTGTAATGCACCGAAAAGTAAGCGATACGTATTTTTTTATCGGCGGAAAAACGGTTTTAAGGGGGGAAACCACCCCTTAATACAGGGGTGGTTTACTCCTTAATTTTTTTTTGCAGTGTCACTATAGTGGATTTTTCATTGCTTCGGATTAGAAGAATTTTCGTTTGTGTTTCATTAAAATCGGTGGACTACTTGTGTGTGAAACTGCTATATTACCCCTAGAGATGCCTTTCGAGGGGTGGTTTCACCCCCTAAAACCGTTTTTCCGCCGATAAAAAAAAATACGTATCGCTTACTTTTCGGTTCTTTATAGCGTATCCAAATTTCAACAAGATCGAAGGGTGTCACCTGAGGGATGTTCCTTGTTAGTGCAGGCGTACATGTGGAAAATCGAACACCAGTTATATCCCAACACCGTAATGGCAACGAGCCGATAAGCTATTAGTATGATACGCGCTATGATTGCGTAGGTTTAATTTCTATCATCAATAATGTTGCCAGGTTGTTGATGAACTAGAACTGCCTCGTGACTGGCGTGTACTGTTTCTCTACACAACTCCCTGCCGTATGAATGGAGCCTCGAACATATACAAGAATTTAATCCAATACCGCAACTGGTAATTCGCATGGTTACGCAAGACGGAATATCTATGAATGGGCTTAAAACTACAATATATATATATATATATATATATATATATATATATATGGATGTATGTATATGTATGACCATATAAATTCTCCAACTGGAACAAAGCGTCTTACCGTTCCTCTGTATTTCAATTCAGTAAGACGAGTCAAGGGGATGTGCCAGGGTGTCCAGCTTCTAAGACCTCCATGGTTAATGGATATACTCAAATACAGAATGAAATTGGGCATTCCCGCGTAAGTAGCAGTGGTGAGATATTTATCAGACGAGTGCCCGTTGTTTCACGCGTTAATTAATCATCTAGTGAATGGACTGATAATCGCCAGGAAAATAGTGGAATGAGAGGATCCTCGTAGCAGGAGGATTTTAAATGGGGAAGCAGTGCAACTCTCGACGAGGATCATCTTGCGGATAAGATCGAGAAGATTAATTAACGGTGCCTGGTTGGTACAGTGAATGAGCAAAAGATAAAGGGAGGTAAAAAATACACATATATGTGTTTGCATACGTATACACTCACATGAACACATATAAATATATATACACATAGAGAGAGAAAGAAAGAGAGAGAGAGGGAGAGATCTGTAGCTAGAGTCCTTATTCGATTAGGATAATCGTTAAGAGCCGGCAAGGGACTTTGAGTTATGGCTTACTTCAACGTAACCCAACTGCCACTTCGTTGAAATTCTATGGCCATCCTAACGAAATGATCTACAACCCAACGTTTCTTGCGTGTAATCGTATGTATATATATATAGTTCGTAAACTTTCGAAAAACGGTTATTGAGCCGTAACGCGCTATGATGAGCTTCAAGACTCTCACTGCTGTTGTATACCTTGCTCATAGATGCTGCTGTACATCAGCGTTTTTGGAGAGTATCCTTAATGTTAGTGGCTTTCGTTGTATGAAGACGTGTATCACGATTGAGGACCCAATCGTGACCCAAAGCACAATTTTTTTAGGGGATCCCCTGGACGTAATACAGTACATGCCTATCAGGATTTCTATTTTCCAATTAATACTTATTAACTTAGGATTAATCCTTCCCAGGATTTTACTTCCCAATCGACGTTGTTAGAGAATTTTTTATTTTGAGATTTGATTCCGAGCAAAAATTTGTAGCTGCCAAAATGCACCCACATCCTATAAGGTTTCCTCATCGGGAGCCAATTGGATTCTGCACTGTTCCCCGATGAACGCCGTTTGAGAATTCTTACCACGTTCCAGTCAAAAATATGTGAAAAGAGACGAGAAAAAACTCGACATGTTGGAATACAACTTACACGATTCGTCAGCGTGTATGTGCGTGGTGATGTTATGTCAAAGGGCGGTCAAATCAACAGCAAACGACAATAACAGTGGATTTTCAGTGACGTGATTCAAATTCATTTTTAATATATGCTTTTTTAAGTGAATTATACTTTTTTAAGATAAGATTTATACTGTTTCAAGATCCACTCATTTTGTATATCTATATATTTTGTTTACAAAATTAAACGCGCAGAATGCGTTGGGATCCATCAAGAATCAGATTCTGTTCGATAATGTGGCAATCCTTTAATTTAGGTTGGATTCGCACATTGGATTCCCGTGGGAAATCCCGATGAGAATCCAATATTCGAGTGTGACGTTTTAGTATAGGGATCCAATGCAATGACCCATTGTATTCCGATACGGAAGTGAGGACAAGTATGGAAATCCAATTGGACCCCTACGACAATTTCTGCACGGATAACTGCAATGAGGATGTTGTTTCCATTGGTGCTTTTTTCCATTATGATGGCAATGAAGCTAGCCTCAGTTTGACCTCCGTAAAATAACGTTATTTTCCGAATACTTTGAATCATGATGATAACACGTTAACGGATACGAACATGTCATAGCGAGTTATTGGAGTAATCAGAAAAAATGATTTCCGAAAAATGCGAACTTGGAATAAATTCGTCGTTTCTTCAATTTATTTGTGTATTCAGTGGAATAAACTATTGGGCGACAGTTCGTTACATGTCCACTTATTTCCCCGTATTTCCAACTTGGAACGAAGTTGGATTCTTACGGCAAGCGTATTCATCGTATGTCCGAGAGAACACATTTTCATACTTACATTTGCTGCATTACCGTAAAGCAGAAAGTTTGAAATTAGTGGTGTTGCGGGAAGCATTTAAAAGATAAAAACAAACTTTTCCCATTAATAGGAGAAAGGTAGTGGAGTGTAGATAGTCGGTGGTTCGAGCGAGAGAGAGAAGGAGCACGAGACCCTCGTTTGTTTGAAGCAGCCCCCATTACAGTGGAAAGCTAACCAGTCAGCCACTATCCGACTCAATTGTCGAGAGGCTTCTGTAATTATTTCGGAAGTTTTCGAGCATGCACGATGCACGGGTTTACGGGAGACCGTGACAATTCGAGTCTCGGTAGTTCATCGCCAAATACGTATGCGTAATTATGTGCCCGCGAGTAATAGGCCCTTTCGATTGACTGAGAGTAGCAATTGAGAGGAACATTTGGCAATTTGAACAGAATGGAGTGTTTTTTTTTCACATTTCACGAACTTTCGATTTAAGGTTGTTGCTAAATCGATTTTGAAGGGTGCGGGGAGAAACGTAGTTCCTATGCTAATATGTGTTACGTCACCAGTGCCAACTTGGTGTAGCAAAACATTAATTATGTATACAAATAAATGTCTCGAAAATTTTCGAACGTACGATAGATTATCGTAAATGTTGAAAACATATATGTTAATTTGAAGGAGTTTGAAGGATCGGTAAATTAATTTTCGATCTTTAAGAATTCTATTAAAATAGACCCGAGCTTTGGCAACGTCGCACGGTTCTTTTGCAATTCGAGGCTGTTAGGTTGACTGCAGTGACTGTCGCAGGTCACAGCTGGGTTACGCGCGCTTTGTGCCGGTCAGCGTTTTCAGAGGTTATGTCAGAGCAAAAAGGGGTAAGGTTCCGAAAACCCCTCCCCTCCGATCGAGCTGTAGTTTTGCACATACCTTTCTTTTAATATTTTCAGACAACCCCTAAAAGGATTTTTGGCGACGCGCAATAGTTTTTGGGTTTGGGTTAGTTTGGTTTTGTTTGGGTTGGTTTGGGTTTGTTTGTTCAGACATAACGGAAAGCGCGATAACATATATAGGTATGAACGGAGACGTAGCAGATATAGATATACTCAAATAAATGTTTCGGAAAATTGAGAATATATTTGGCTATATTTGACCTATATTACATAATTTTTTCATAGAAAAATATTGAGATCCAAGCGCCTTAGGCGCTGCCTTCGGACGCGCCAAAAAAAGTTCCTCCACTGCTGACATGATTCCGGCCGATTGAGTAGCTGAAACCGAAAAAGGAAAAAATGTCGGTAAACTGGAAGGCATTTCCTGTACAATGACGTAGGATTTTCGAAAAATATCAGAATCTAAAAAAATAGCGTAGTTGTGAAGAAAAGTCTGTTTTCTTGCCTATAAAATGGTCGTTTTTTTCAATGCCAATTCGTCAATTTTCATCGAATCAAAAATATCCTACGTCATTGTAGAGTAAATATATTCAAGAGTACTCAGTTAAAATTTCAACTCAATCGGAGAGTTGCTCGATGAGTTACAATGTCAGCAAATTTGAAAAAACTCATTTCGAGAAAAACGCGTTTAAAGATTTAACTATCGATTTTCGGAGGATAAAATTATTAGAGATGCGCCCTTGAAATTTTTATGGGATATTCTTGAAAATATAAACTGTCGAAAAAGGCAAAAAAACATCGACTTTTCAAAAGTGTGACACTGGTATAGCCCCATAAAATTCAATATCATAAAAACTATCGAAGGTCGCCAAAAATCTATTCAGGGGTTAGTTTAAAATACTAAAAGGAAGGTTTGTGCAACATTTCAATTCAATCGGGAGGGGGGTTCGGAACCTTGCCCTTGAAAAAAACTTTAAAATTCAATGTCCCGAAAACTATTGCGGGTCGCCTAAAATGCCTTTAGGGGTTGTCTTAAAATATTAAAAGGAAGGTTTGTGCGAAATTTCTGCTTGAGCGGAGGGGGGGGGGGGGGTGGTTCGGAACCTTATCCGCAAAAGGGGGCAACAAATAATTCAGAAAAAAGAAATTAGTGCAGCCGCAATGTTTCCGATGGAAAAGACGATTTGTCAGTGCCCGTGCCCACAAGCATCGTACCATGCTCACTGAAGCTAGAAAAAAAGTAATACATCATAAGAAATAAATGAATAAGTATCCCTTACTCACATTTGACTTTAGATTATTTGAAATTGGCGCGCTAAGTCTTCGATTGGATCTGCTATTCCCCTAGTTCCGACGTTGTCACATTTCAATACATACCTCTCAACGCGCCTTACTTTTTTGTAAGCTGGCCGCATATTTTGCACACATTCTCATTAATTAGATCGGTAACCTGTCTTTTTTGCGGTAATATTGTTCTCTTCACTATCCTGCACACAATATTCGTTTTTTGGGCTACTTTATTTACAAATGCGAATCTATACGCGAGAAATTGAAATGTCAACCACGTTGCTCCATGCAACCAATGCGATCAAGCGGAGATTGACCAAGACTAAAAAAATCAAACCTTCACTGCCACACTTACCTGGTGAAACATGCTTGTCACACTGGGTCAAATTGACCCAGTCCATTTTCAAACTGTTGCTACACGAAACCTATCATTCGGATGACCTTGAAAAAATTCCTGAGCATACTTTAAATATTGCATAATATGTGCCAAAAATTACTATATGATAAATCAGATGGCGACATGCAAAAAAATCGTGAAATAAAATCGTAGAATAAGGACGTATATTTGGCGCTAAAGTTGAACGCTGAGACGTTTGGACCCTCAGTGACACCAAAGGGTTAATATTTAATAAACGAGCGCGGAATCCTCCTTTCTCCTTTTCGCACTATATTCAGAAAATACACCATAACGACTAGTAAATTTTTTATTAGTATTCACGCCGAAACTTTCATCCAACAACCTCAATCGAAAGGAACGATAATCAAGTCCTTATTCAGAACACCTAAATCCTCATTTCATTCGGACATTCAAAATTTGTTTTCATAATCACTATTGTCATCATTTGGCCAAACAAAAGCAAAAAGTTGACTCTTGACGTCTTTCCCGAAGTGTTCCAATCACGAATTGAAATGGCACTGTCTGAGCAGACAGTGTTTGTCCTCCTTTTCCCATGATGCTCATTCTCACTCCAAGGGCCGTTGAAGTGATGAAATTCAGTGTATTCCATATAATCGAAATCGATCAACCATCCATTCACCTGCATTCACCTCAACGGACAAAGAAAAACCGCAACATCCTCCAAAAGTGGTGCCCATCCGTGTTTTTTCTTTCTCGGATCAATGAGCTATTTGCAATAACGAGATGTAGCTCGCCAGCACTTTCCATGATTTTTCATCCAATTTTGCACATTTGCGTGTTGAAAATGGAGACGAGGACAACCGCGCTTGAACGTGGAACAGCACAACGGACCGCGGTACAGTCAACTATCGGATTTTCGGTATTTTCAGTGAGTGACAAATCAGAACTGAACGAGAATAACTGGTGTATCGTTGTATTTGGGCATAAATGGTATACATGTATGGTAACCGAATAGATAACGGTTCGTTTGGCCCAGCGAACGCATTTATAGTATTCGTAATGGCGCATGAACGACCGGAACGGATTCCGGCTATTTTTGGCAATTTCGTGCTATTCAACGTTCGCATAATGGGACCCGTCGACGTTCGAGCCACTGTGCGGTAATGTCCAACCGTTCAATGGCTCGGTGGCGAAGAAGGATAGAGGGGGGGGGGAAGGTTGCTCCCCGTATACGGGGGATAAATTATGTATTACCGACTGGGGTACCACCAGCGGGGGTTGTCGTGGTGATCGGACGAGTATGGCGATGTTCCGGGTGGTAAAAATATGCCGGCAAAACTCGGCGTTTCGCGTTCGTCCTCTCGTATAATTATCGCTCCTGTTCACATTTCACAACGTCACCGAACAGTAGGGAACGAATCCACACTGGTCACGTTTTTAATTAAACTACTTTATAATTATCAGGACGGCCAGACATATATATATATATATATATATATATATATATATATATATATATATATATATATATATAGCTACATACACATGAATGAGAAAACGAGAGCGTGTTTGTGCGTTTCCCTCGCGCAGCCCGTACACGTAATTAATTTGAAAGTTGTCCGGGTCGGTGACGTGGTCACGTCGAAATCCATTCTCTGCTCCAACGAATAATGACGACAGTAACGAGGCGCAGCTTGCGATGATTTCTGTTTGTTTTTATTTTTTGGACTTATGAGCAATTTTATTCGGGCCAACTATCGGCTTACTGTCTAGGCTGGACAACTACGACCTCACTAGCTTATCTCCGGACACAAAGCTGTGCAACGTTTCAATATGTCAATGATAAATGAACTTGACTGATCGAAGTATCGTTTGAGGGAAGCAGGGTTGATTTTTTATTTATTATTGTTTTCTGAGCGCCCGTCGAGTCATGGGGTGCTGTGGGTATTCAATGGGAAGTGATCGTTTGGTACCTCGAGCCATTGTAGCGTTTGACTGTACCATAGATTTTGTTTTTATTCAAGATCTCAGGAGGAATGGAGGGGTTAGGCTACTGTGGTGAACCAATCAGGGTTATTTAAAAATATGTATCTTGAAGGAATAAGTAAGATGATTGGAGGATCGTTGGGACATTTATTTATATGTATATTGATAAAGTTGTGTATCAAATTTCATTTGAATATATTAATAATTAAAGAAGTTATAAACAATCGCGTGAAGGACGTTTGAGGGGCTCAATGGTGTACTTGATTTTGGCCTTCGGGGAGTATCCAATACGAAAAAAACGGAGTTTTGTTGTCTTGAAATAGATAATGTTGGAAAAGACTCGACCGAGCGTTTTCGTTATGGTGTTTCAATCAGAAAAAAATCGATTTTTAGAGGAAAAATGACTTTATTGTTAATGACTAGTGGAAAAAAATGTTAACGGGAAACACGTTGGTTAAGACTAAACTACTATTACACTGAATAAGTGTACCAAATTTCAAGTCACTCCGTTCGTAAGTGTGGAGAAATTATGTACACTGTTTTGAAAAACATAGTTTCGAGAAAAAACGCATTTAAACTTCTACCAACTGTCCTATCGTTGTAATGATAAGTTTCGCTTCAACCTGCGATTCCTACACCACATGTTGTTTTTTTTTCACAGTAAAGGGTATCATTTCCAGTATCTTTGACAATTTTTTTATTGGGATATTTATGAACGACGAAGATACAGTAAATTGCACAGACCGCTGTGCAAAAAAGGTCCTTCGCGGTGACCACTCCTGCTCGGAAACAAATCATCTGAAATAAAAAAACCAAATGAGTTTACGTTTTGTACAGTATTATCTAGTCTTTAATCGAAGGATTCAATAAAATAATAATTGTTGAAAAAATAGTGGCCGATCGAATGTGATCGTCGAAATTTCGGTGGAAAAAGACACTCTATTTTCCTTGATATAAAAAAGGAATGCATTGAAAAAACATCCTTCGATTAAGTACTGCCTTTTGATATACAAAAAATGTCTGTGAAATTTGAAGCAGATCGGTTTAGTTGTTTTTGAGACATTTTGATCGAGATTCTGAAAAAGCCATTCCGAGAAAAACGCGTTTAAAGTTTTTACCTGTAACGGTAAAGCGGTAAGCGGACCTATCTATAAACGCTCATAACGCCCCCAATTTTCAACGGACCGACTTGAAATTTTCGGAGAATATTTTTGAAAGGTTAAGGCGTTACCCCCACTTGTAGCGCTAAAAAGGCCTTTTTCATGAATTTCTTTAAAGAAAACTACAAAACTTTTTTAATCGATCAATATACCATCTTAAAGAACACATCTTGAAGAACTTTCAGTAATTTTTTTATTGAAAAATATTACATTGTTTAGTGGCAAATGGCCGTCAATGAAATAAAGTTTTTATATAGGGGAGACCGGGGCAAAATGGTATAGCGGGGCAAAACGGTACCGGGGCAAAACGGCACTGGGGCATAATGGGATCGGGGCATAATGGGATAGCAAAAAATGAAGTTTCTTGGTGCTTGATTTGGGGCAAAATGGGATAGGGGCAAAATGGGACACACAAAAATGAAGTGTCGCAGCCCGCTGAATTTGGGGCAAAATGGGATGACAGGAAAATGCATGCTTCAGCTCTATGAAAGAGCTGTTGAAACATAATCTAATCTAAATGGTGCTTGTGGTTCGTTTCAGTCCACATATACGCAGATAATACGGACTGACCGATATATTTGTCGACACATATCCGTCGATTTCATGGGGACCGGCGGTCCTAGTTTCATAAAACAATTTACGTAAAAATTGACAAGAGTTAGATTTTCATCAATGGCTTGAAAATCAGTATCAGTAACGTGCAGTTGGCAGAAAATAAATTAAAAAAAAAACAAAGAAAGATAAAAACAAAACAAAAACCATAAACTGCACGCGTCAGATTATAAAAATTACTTGATTATTTAAATAATTAATAACGACAAAGAAATTGTACCAATCGAATAAGAAGGCTCAAATAACAATTTACGTCAAGTTTGGTACAGTTCTGACCGCAGAATCAAAAGTAATTGTTTAACAAACTTTAATAACGAATGGGCCCACTATTCATGTGCCCATGCTGACGATAACTTAATCGAGTCCGTTTGCGATAATTGTGCCGATAAAAATTAGCTTAGTTAAACAAGCAATAAAAATTAAACATTGCCACCGTTAAATTATAGTATCGTAAGTAGAGTGTGACCCAAATATCGTGTAACATTCAATAAAACCTGTTTTCACTCATTTATTACCCCTCGTTTTTTACCCCTGCATTTATTTCGTTTCTGCATCGAATTATTCCACTGTCCCATTTTGCCCCAGTCCCGTTTTGCCCCAATGACGTATTTTCCAGCAGTGTTGATTTTCACTATTCCATTTTGCCCCAAACCCGTTTTGCCCCGGTCCCATTTTGCCCCGGTCCCATTATGCCCCGCTATACCATTTTGCCCCGGTCTCCCCTACACGGTTTGCGGTGATCAACATTGCGGCGAAGTGGATCATCTGAAAAAAAATGCGGATGGATTTAGTCAAATATACGTATAAACTAGTCTTTAATCGAAGGATTTTAAAAAATATTCATTTTTCACAAAATGGCGGACAGTCGAAGTTAATGGTTCGATTTTAACGATAAAAACGGCCGTTTTTGGCTATAAAACGGCCATTTTTTTCGAAAAAAAATCGAACGATTAAAGACTACATTTTTATGTATTAAATAAGCCTGCAAAATTTCAAGAAGATCGGTTCATTAGTGTTCGAGTAATCTTGGTCACCGACTTCAGAAATGCCATTTTGAGAAAAACGCGTTTAAAGTTTCAATTTCAGTTTACACGAAGAAAATATTTTTTTTTTGTAAACTTACATAGAGTCATCTATTCCGGGCATCAAAAAAAAACTGCACTTCAAATTGCACTTCGAAAAAATGCAATAAAAAAATCGATTTTTTCAAAATCGCAAGTGGGGGTAACCCCTTAAATTATAAGAATCCGTCAAAAACGAAAAAGCGATTTTTTTCGAAAATTCCAACTAGGTGTAACCCCTTAAAAGAGTCAGGTTACATGCAAAATGACAATTTCGGGAGAATCACCCATCTACGTGACTCAATTTTGAAATCTACATCTCGCAAGATTCGGCAGATTTTGGTCGTATTCAGATGTATGATGTTTCTTTTTTCCCTTACTACGCAAAGTCCCTGTATCGGATAATAAAACGTAAACGATGGAGATGAGAAATAGTATTTGCGTTTGGTACATAAACAACACTATGTATTCCGTGCATAGTAGCGTTAAACCGCACTGGGATTTCTACGAGCACCGTCACCACCACATGGCAACCCACAGAATATTGGGCTTACGACCCTCGAAGATTAGGGGTGCGATAAAGGTATCACGCTTATATCCCGTATACCGTTTAGTCGGTGCGCGAGAACGAGCGCACATATGAACGCTGTCTCTTCTGCTCTGCCTCTTTTTCTCTCTTCAGCTCCATCTCACCCTCTCTCTTTCTCGCCTTCTCCAACATTTCTCTCCCGTCCTCCCGGGAATCGATTTTCCCGTACCTCAATTTTCCTACCCTGACATTCCCATGAGATCACTGAAAATTTGTCAGTCTCGCCGAGTGTATACTTAAACTGTATGCCTCGAACCCACGATCCGATAGCCACCCCCAACGAGATGCAGACAGATTGAGAAAACCCGCTATTACTCCATAAACATGAATAATACCGAGTAACTTTTTTAGCAATTGTGTTTTTTTTATGGCACCAGGGAGGGTCAGTATCGACCTCCATATTTAATATGATTATGCCATTGATGCGACTCAACAGAAATCTTTCAGCAATCTGCACCGTTCAATCTGTATTGGAATTTGCAACAGCGCGTGTTGCAACGAAAAAAAAACACGAAATTCATTATAAATACTGACGATATTTATCATGAATTTCTTTTTTTTTTCGTTGGTCATTTATATTATTAAAGGGCTAGGCCACAGTAACGGATATAAAATCATGTGCGAATTTAACAATTTTTTCCGCATGAAAAAGTGATTCACTCATAAAATTAATTACACATCTATTTAGTATGACTATCAAGCTGTTAGTTTTTTTTTTCGATGTACAAAATGGCCGACTACTAATATTTTCTTTTGTTATCTTTTTTTAAGCGCTCCGCGGCGTGACGTTTAGCATCCACAATTTTTGACCTAGAACAAAAAACAAAAATTCTCGTCAATCTACATTAGAATACCTAGAGAAGTACGTACGGAATTTAAAAAATATTGTTTTATTCAAATGTTGTAGGTATTTGAACTTAAGAAATGATTTTTAGTAAAAAATTTCGTTATAACTGCTCATAAACTGCTCATTAAGGCGTTACCCCCACTTGTAGCGCACAAAAAAGGCCTTTTTCATGAATTTTTTGAAAGAAAACTACAAAACTTTTTAATCGATCAATATACCATCTTAAAGAACACATCTTGAAGAACTTTCAGTCATTTTTTTATTGAAAAATATTACATTGTTTAGTGGCAAATGGCCGTCAATGAAATAATGTTTTTATATAGGTACACGGTTTGCGGTGACCAACATTGCGGCGAAGTGGATCATCTGAAAAAAAATGCGGATGGATTTAGTCAAATATAAGTATAAACTAGTCTCTAATCGAAGGATTTTAAAAAATATTCATTTTTCACAAAATGGCGGACAGTCAAAGTTAATGGTTCGATTTTAACGAAAAAAAACGGCCATTTTTTGGCTATAAAACGGCCATTTTTTTCGAAAAAAAAATCGAACGATTAAAGACTACATTTTTATGTATTAAATAAGCCTGCAAAATTTCAAGAAGATCGGTTCATTAGTGTTTGAGTAATCTTGGTCACCGACTTCAGAAATGCCATTTTGAGAAAAACGCGTTTAAAGTTTCAATTTCAGTTTACACGAAGAAAATATTTTTTTTTGTAAACTTACATAGAGTCATCTATTCCGGGCATCAAAAAAAAACTGCACTTCAAAAAAATGCAATAAAAAAAAATCGATTTTTTTCAAAATCGCAAATGGGGGTAACCCCTTAAAAGAAAAGTTTTCGATTAATCAGAAATTCCGTACGTACTTCTCTGCGAAATGCAATTAGGAACATAACTTTTAAATTTGAAGTAAATCGAGTGAAAATTGTTGAAGTTATTAGTCACGCCAATTGGAAACAAGCTGTTTCGAAAAGTTTCGAGTAGTTGGCCATTTTGAACATTGAAAAAAAAACATACATATATTTTCTACCAGCTTGATATTCATACTAAATAGATATGTAATTAATCGTATGAGCGAATCGATTTTTCATACGAAAAAAAAATGTTAAATTCGCAGATGATTTTATACCCGTTACTGTGGCCTAAACCATTGAAGACCGATCATTTTTTATTTCATTTCAGATATGATACGTTTGGCCAACGAGCAAACTGCATTCATATTATTATTCTCAAAATGGCAATATTGTGAATTTTAATTTATCATGGAGCTTGTAATTGTGATATTTGGAAAAATAAAAATACGCCGTCGACCTGTGCGAGTGGTTCGTACGACCACGCAGCCAAAATAACGATCATGAGTACGTACATACGAAGATTCGTAGACACGAAAGGATGAGGATAATAACTCGCCGTTATGCGGGCGACGGAAATGAAATTATTCGTCTGGAAAGGATATCATTGATATTCCATGGAAAAGATAGAGTGAGCGCGAGCTTAACGCACACGTACACACAGACACGTCAAGCTTTATGGTGGATATTAGGATAAGCGCTGGTGTGACTGAGTCGCGGATTTCGCGATATTCAAATCAACCAATAACGATTGATTTTAATACGTTTTTTTTCGAATTTAATTTCGACCTGTCTGCGCAATATAGAGATTATACGAACCTGCATCTGCGTCTATTCAGAGAAGTGTCGCAATTCCTTGCCCAGGTGCTATTCTCTCCGAACCTGTAAATCCCACCGTGGCAACGGAAATTTATCCCGTAGATCGACATTCCACTATTAAAAGCAAGTAAAAAATCGTGCCGTGCGCGAATTTGTCACACGGATTCGATTTTCCATTTGTGAATTTCGATTTTTTTTCTGAGTGGTGAAAAAGAAACGCATTTTTTCGAATTGGTGAAAAAGAAACGCATTTTTTCGACACAAAGGGACGTATATTGAGATCCTTGAAAAAAAATCACCAAAAATTACGGCAATACAACAAAAACATGGTCGCCGGCAGATGATAAAAATTTTTTCGCGACGTTTGGTGGTGGATACTCTTCAACTTAAACGGTCCATCCAAAATCTAAAAACCAAACGGATTATTTAAGTTAACAATACATAAGAATCGTTGACGATCGTCGATTTTTAAAATCATTTTTTATTTTAACAAAGTGGCGAGGAATCCAAACTTGAGCAGACAAAATCGATGAAAAAACGTCGGAATTTTTACGTAACTATCAAAAAATGAAGATCGTTTTTTTTAATTTATATGTTGAGAAATATTTAAAAACAAATAAGCTTTTATTCAATGTACTAAAAAGTAGATAATAATTTTTTTACCAAATAAAATGTAATAGATTGCACAAATTTAAGGGTTTAGAATTTAGAAATTATAGAAATTTAAATAACACACAACAATTAATAGATTGCCTATAAATAAAAGCTTGTGGCGCTAATTGCAACTTTTTGAATCTTTAATAAATTTGATCGATTCAGTTTCATTTACCGTATTTAACTTGGCACAATAGTAATTTGAGAAATTATTATCACACGTTTATACTCAATTTTAGAATTTTTATTTAAGATATCTAAGGTTGTTTTACAGTAAATTAAATACAGTTGATATATTAACGGATTTATGTAAATTAAAGATCATTTGTCGAAATTATGAAAAATAAGATTTTATTTATAGTCACATATAGGTGAGTGGTAAAAAAAAACATTTTCTACTTTTTAGTACATTTAATAAAAGCTTTTTTTTTATATTTCTTCTACATATAAATTATTTTCTATTTTTTAGTCTTTGATTGATTTTACTAATTACTTATTACTAGTAGATTACTAGTTTACGAGTTTGTACGTTAGGAATATGGAATGCTTGTAAAAAATAACAAAGAGTGTAATTGGGGTTGAACTTACGACCAATTGTTGCACATAAACTTTTCATATGCAAACACAGTTGGCCTCGAATTTTTTTGTATTCGTTAGTGAGATTTTATATGGATGATTAGATATCACTAATTTAACATGAAAAGTTAAGCATTTTATGGATATTTTTTTATTTCAAGTTGAATCACGCACTGTCACCTCTTAAATGTACTATGCTTGCAAAATTTCAGAGCTCGCTCTAAGTAGTCGGGAAGTGAGTGAAATATCGATTTTCCGTTTCCATCTCACACCAAGTCAAGTTAAACAGAAGCTTGTAACTTGTAAAAAGTGAGTTCGTCAACGACCTTTAAATGTTTCTCGTCCTATCTTCTGTAAATATAGAAACAATCCATCAAGTGGTTCTCGAAGTATCATGTCCACCGACTTTGAAAACAGTACCATCTGCCGGCAGCCATGTTTTTGGTGTTTTTCTGTATTTTTTTTGTGATTTTTTAAGGCCCTCAATATATGTACCTTAATGTTGAAAAAATGCGTTTTTTTCACCATTAGTGTCCCAGAAAAAATCGAAATTTGCCCATTTCATTTCGGGCCTCTAGATAGATGTAGCCCCTCAACCCTCTATATCGCCGAGTGGTAGTTATAACAAACCATCCTAGTCCTCACAAAACCCTATATTGACATTCAATCATTTTTTAAATAAATGTCACGCGACTACGAACCGTTCTATAATTTTTTTAGCGCAATTCATGCAAACTAGGTGGCGTTAGTTGAATCAACATTTTTCGATGTTCACTAATCGCGACATTGCAAGATTCGGGAGTGCGTAAAGTTCGCGAAAATCGAAAAAAAAATATCAAAAAGACAAACGGTATGTGAAAAATGTGGCGAGGCTTTGTGCTACAAACAAGCAAAACAATTGCTTCAAGTATTCCATACATCATAGAGGAATGTTATGACACAATGTAACATGTCTGTCACACTCCCTTAATTCCTTTATAACTAGCCCCCTGATTAAAAATTTCATAAACTAAATAATGCGTGTTTTTTTAAATTTATTAAAATCTACCATAATGTCAACTATTTTTTAATGTTGACATTGTTGACTTATGACGGGTTGAGCGGATCGCGTAACCCAATCGTTAAAAAAAATTGTAAGAAAAATAGACCTCATTAAAAGTGTAATCATTCATTATTTCAGGCTCCTTCCAATTGAACGACTATATACATTTGTTCAAATGAATTGATAGCGGATCTTTGAATGAAATTTTCTTTCAAAATTGTTCAGTATTTATTGTCAGCTTTAAGGCCTTATATAACCGTAGCTCCAACAATTTTCAACCGATTGATTTCCAATTTCAACCGTCGCTTCTTAGATTCTCTATAGACGTACACGTGACTTTGACGATCGACTAACATTTACGGTTTTTATAAATACGTTGACGCCATTTTTTAAGTCGAAAATGCGAGTATTTTTTTCAAAATGGTGCCGAATTTTCAAAAATCAGTTTTCATCATTGAAAACAATTTGTAAGAAAATATATCTAATTAAAAGTGTAATCATTCCAATATGGTTGAAATCCTTGCAAAATTCATATTGCTCGTTCACTGCATAAACAACTATAATAAAAACGACATCGTTTTGTTAGCAATTCGGTGGTGGTTATTACGAATTAATTGGAAAACGACTGGATAAATTTGTATTTATTATGAATTTACTCGTGAGTGATACGACCAGGTATAACAAACTACCTCAACAAATACCAAGTGTGCCTCTGCCATCATACGCCAGTGACGAAACGTTACGAAATGATTGTTTTAATAATAATGTTCAATTTAATTATTTACTTACATTTTCTTATCACGTGATATTTTATTGTAATATTTTATTCGATATTTAATTCAATTTTGTAATAAAAACACTTTGCGTTTGAATAAGCATTTTTATTCATACTCGCCCTGTGAAACCCTCATATTTTAGGATACCCGATAAATTCATTTCGGATTTTACAAACCACGTCTGAAAAATAACTTAGCAATTCAATACATTCTTGCTATAATAATATCCTTTTTATTCGTGCTATCAGCAAACAATATTCAGCCCCACAACCGCTCGCGTATCTATGGGCATTATTCATACCGATCGCCTTCATTCCCCCCAGGTACAGTAAATTATTCCGGAGTTTACGCACATAAGCGAATAAAAAAGCTGTCATACTCAGTATGAACAAGCACACTCAAGGCGAAAGGACGAAAATGGATTTGCTATTCTCGTGGGTTCGCGAACGTATCTGGCTGAAACGACAAAGAGAAATACTATGCAGATTAAAAGTACAAGTGACAAAACGTTATTGATCAACACATGTCCCACTTCATATGCTTCGACGCAGTGAAAAAAAATCGTCAAATATCTAATAGATCTCCTGAAAATATTCGTCGAATAATTAGCCCATATTTAAAAAATGAAAATAACTATTATAAACACAATTCAGTACAATCTGAGGACTGTACAAGACTATGCTGCATCATTTTTTACATCTTGATAACTTGTGTATATCTAACGAGGAACATCACTTGTATTTTGGCGAAACTCGTGTACATGGTAGAGCATAAAAAACTATTAGCACGTTTTTTTTTATCGATGGGAAATCGGCGTCGTGGGGTGGAACCACCCCTTAGCATGTCGAGGGCTGATTTTAGAGTCTTACCAGCAAGTTGTTCACCGATTTCGGTGAAACTGAAACGAAAATTCTTCACAACGCGAAACGATCAGAAATCCACTATGGGTACATTGGACAAAGGAAAAATCAAGGGATATACCAACCCTTTACTTTTCTTTCTCTCACCCCACATTTAAAAGGGACGCATTGGATTGAACGTAACGGGTAAGACTTTGGAGAGGGGGCGGAATTAAAGTGTACGTATTTTCGCATTTTTCTGGATAACAAGTTTAAGGGAATAAACCACATTGCATACATTTTCGACGGTTTTTTAAATAAAAATTGAAGGATTTGGAGGAAGTTAATGGCGAATAGACTTTAAAAATAAATATTGAAAATGTTAATTTTTTTCCCACCCCGGCTAAAAATAAGTGGCTTCATTGAATGGTCGATCATTTTTCGTTGATGCTACCAAAGCTCCCATTCATCGGAAACAGAAATTAAACCAATTTTCTTGATCAATATGAATGTCATTATAGCAGGTGGCAAATAGGAAAAAAATATTTAAAATGGCTACTGTCCGAAAAACAAAATAATGTTTGCCCTAATTTTTTTATGGTTCAATTTTTTATTTAAAAGTAGCATTAATAATTTCGCAATGCCCAAGGTAGGGACGATGAGGGATATATTCTGACGTTCCATAAAAAAATTGAAGCCGATTGGTTGAACATAACCCGAGACGTTGGGTCAACCAGGTTGAAAAAAGTAGTTTTGAGTGGAATTTCAGACAACGGCGACTACCTAATTGTAAGCGGTACAATGGTATGTTATACTTACGTTGTATTAATCAGCCATTCCTGCCTCGTACAGTGCACCTTCCTCGACGTCGAAATGATTATTTTCTAAAACTCGTTCTGCCCTGCAAAAGTAGTTCCAGCTTTCATAGAAGCTGCTGAAGGTCGATCCTATTCTGGTCTCGTTGGTTGGCGTACATAATGGAAATTTCGAAATCGCCTTTCGAGGACATACTCTCAAGAGTCTATACTTTAAGAAAATTCCAAAAAACAAGTCGATTTTTCAAATTCCTCATCGGAGGAATTGAAGGCAAGAAACCAGTTTAGGAGTACGTTTTTTTAGTGGTTATTCATTTTTTTTTACAAGGAATGAATTAATACAATTCATTCAAACTTTGGGAATGCTTCATACATATTTTAAAACAAATATTTAAATTTTTTCGAAGCATTACGTCTGCAATTATGGAACATATGGTAACCTGCCGTCCATGGAAGGTCGCCATCAGACTTTGCTGTTTGTGTACACTCAGGAGGCCACAGTTTTCATCAGAAATCAATACGATTTGAAGATTAATTTAAGGCCATGTTTCCCTTCTATATGAACCTGACTCTGACAACAACAAAAATGATAATTGCATTTTTAGAGGCGTTCAAACAAAAGGGTATAATTTTTACCATTATTTTACAACCTTTTATTCTATAAAAAATATTCCTCAAACAATGATATTACCCCAAATTTAGGTTCATATAGAGCGTAATTAAACAAAGAAACTACTTATTACTTTATAAAATTATAGGTTAGAAACTTTTTAAGCTAGAGTGTACACAAATTGAACAAAAGTTAGACAAAAAATGTAAGGCAGTAATGAATTATTTATACTGCTTATGGAATTATTATTTATACTGCTTATGGCATCCAATTTATGTAATTAAAAGAAAATTCGTTTTTTAGTCATCAAACTGGTTTCCCGTCGAGCAGCTTTGCTGGAGTTATCTTTCTAGAAAAGAACAATTCTTTGTATTATTCCAATGAAAGGAGAAACTTGACTGTCGCCATGCAGTCTTTTTGATCTCTTTTCCTTTGGAAATCTGTGCGTGATTGCGCTGCAGACGATAACGGTTTCGGGGCCATTTCTCAGCGAGGATACATGCTCGCGGTTAGACCACATACGGAAAGCGAACACGGACCGAAAAGCTTTCCAGAAGTGTATTCGTTTCACACCGTGCGGGCACGCTCGTGTGTGGACCGGGAAATTTTCAAGTAGTAACGCTCGGGCTGCGGTCAGACGCGGAAAAGACCGCGGCCGTGCATTGTTCGTGAGTTAACAAAAGGATCAGCTCGGCCCAAGCGACACCCGCTTCCATGGGACGATTATATGCCGTTTACCGGCTTCCGGAAGGGAGCAAAAAAAGGGCCAAGGAGCACTCTCCAGGCGACCCTGGGGCAGGAAAAAAAGCGCGAGAATCAAGGACTGAAGAATATAGTCGAAATACCGTTAGGTATTTACACGTGGACATTGTATATCTGTATTATGCACGCGATAATATTTACCCCGGTAGAAAGAGAGACCGAGGACGGGAAAAACGACAAAAAGCTTTAAGGGTGAAAAAAATCAATTTCAGAAGGGATGAAATAATAAAGAGCCTCTGCATTTCTCAATAACGAAGCTGAATCTGGGAACACCAATGGGGCGGGCGGGAATCTCGTATTTTATCTGCATTTGGATTATTTTATAACGAAAGCGTTGAATCGACTAGTCCAGTCGGAGATAGTTGAATAATACATTGGCATAATTACGGGAGAGAGTAAATACTGAAATAATAAACTGAAGACTGAAATAATGACAATTACTGACGGAGTCAGAAAAATAATTGTCATTATTTCAGGATCTTTTCAATTAAACGACTATAAACATTTGTTTAAATGAATTGATGGAGGATCTTTGAATTTATTTTTTTTTCTAAAATTGCCTAGTATTTTTGTCAGCTTTAAGGCCTTATATACCTTTGAAAACGAAAATGTATGGTTTTTTTGTTATTGTCGTAAATGATGTATGAGAATCCCAAAAATTATATAGTTGATATGGGTAAATATCGCACGAATGATATGGTCCGAAGAAAAATGGTTCAGAAACGTTGAATGCGTTTTTCTTGATACTATATTTTCAAAACCGGATGGACTCGTAGCTCCAACAATTTCCAATTTATTGACTTCCAATTTCAACTGTTGCTTCTTAGATAGATTTTCTACAGGAGTACACACGATTTTTACGATCGCCGAACACTTACGGTTCTTATCAACACGTCAAAGCCATTTTTTTAGTACAAAAAGCGAGTATTTTTTTTTCAAAATAGCGCTGAATTTTTAAAAATTATGTAATAATTGTGTGTAAGTTGCTAGCAAAATTTGCGTAGATGACGAAAAAAAAATTCGGTCTAGGTGTTCATGTGCGTCTCCAACAAATCCGCCCGGGGAGGGCGTCAAAAAAGGCGTTCTCTTTCAACGGGCCATTGCACCGCTATTTTGTAGTTTTTTGGAAAATAAAAAATTTATTCCAGTTATTGTATATATATAAAATACAACCCTCCAAATATAATTTTGATTGCTTAATTAGTATTAAAAAAAATGCCTGAGAAAGGCCTCGTTTTCCGACTATTCGAACGTACAATGCCTTGAGTACGAGTCAGGCGATGATATTCTCCAATTAAGTAATTGGCACGAATAAACTTTTTATTTTCCGACTCCTAAATGAATTTTGGTACAAAACTGAATTCACCCTTTGCGATACGTGGCATTTAGTGAATAAAACTGTACTTGTATATTACTATATGTATACTTTTATATGTATAACTATATGTATAACTATATGTATATTTATTAATTATGATAACATCGACAATTGAAGATTTGCAAAAATGTTGTCAAAAATATTTCGTTGACGTTACAGCGCTACGAGTATTCTTCCTACAAAGGACAATATTTTTCCTTCGTTTTTTGTGGTTTACAATTTATCCATTCACGTTTTAATCGAATACGAGGAGATAAAGTTTTCCCACTACGATTTGACTGTCGAACAATCGCACTGTAATCAAGAGAGGCACTAATTATTTTCGCAATTAACGGTGCAAAAGCCTCCAGGGGTTGATAATATCGGCACATAGCGACGCTCCAAACTTCGAACGCTTTCCCATTAGACTTGATAGAGTCGTTAGTCAAATATTCGGAGATACAAACAAATCTATAACGCTCGATTGTCCGTGGATGCATTCTCACTCGTCTCGGTTTGCTATTCAGATAAACAATCCCGCTCCTTCTCGTCCGCTTTCTCCTGCTACGACAGTTTCAAAGTTTCTCCCGCTGCGAAGTTCGCAGCAGGGAAATTCTCCTCGGAGAAAACGATTCATTGGAGTGAAGCGATTATATGGCGAAACGCGGATGAAACGGAGGATGGAACTGAGACGAGAGGAAAAAAGTGGACGGAAAAGAATGGAAATGTTTATCGAAAGTTGATTGTTGCCGAGGAATTCGAATTCGATTATCGACGTGACTAATACAATTTACGCGAGCGATAAAGTGGAGCGAATTTGAAGAAGTTTTATACCTCCATCATTAAATCTTTTCTTCCATAATTTTTAACATTATCAAAAATTTATATTTCCTCGTTATTTTGTCTGCACAATACTGTACTTTTACGAAAAATGTATCAGTGTCATGAAAAGTGTATCAAAATACGCTAGAATTGAATCAAGATGAAAATAGTAGGTATCGTGAGTGAGAAGTTTTCTCGCTGTCAATATTTGATCACGTAACCATGATGTCGTCTGGGTCGAGGCGGGTGTACACGTAGAAAACAAAGATGAGAATTCTGGCACCGTACGTTTGGCACTTGGACACGAGGGAATATGAAATACCGTACAGCGAGGGCAAAGAATCGATTCCCTCTATGATAATTTGATAACCGCAAAATAGTCTTAAGGCGGGAGCCTGAATTAGAAGGTAAAATACGCGTTTATTCGGGAATTTTTTTAGAAGGGACAAAAACAAGTGAGCCCGGTAAACATTGAGGTATCTTTTCATATTTATTTGAAATGTATTTTTAAAAAATGTCAACACGAACTGGCTGCGGATTCATCAGCCTATTCCATGTGCGTCTTGCCACTGCAGTCCCCAATCGGTAGACAAGATGCAGCTCGTAATTCTTGACCGAAAAAAAATCAATTGTCATGTATTTTTCTTCTGGGTGAATTAAGAGAAAGCTGAAAAAATCGTGAAATTATAACTTTCCTCAGGTTTGAAAAAAAGTGTTAAAAAACAGTTTAACGTGCTATCAAGATTATTTAAAAATATTTTTTCAACGACTTTTTTAATTTACTTACAAGGAACATCCCTCAGGTGACACCCTTCGATTTTGTTGATATTTGGATATATTATAAAGCACCGAAAAGTAAGCGATGCGTATTTTCTTTCATCGGCGGAAAAACGGTTTTAAGGGGCGAAACCACCCCTCGAAAAAAGGCATCTCTAGGGGTAATATAGCAGTTTCACACACAAGGAGTCCACCGATTTTAATGAATATACTCTTGGATAGTTTATCTACCGATTTAAGCAATTTAAAAGAAAAACATTTTTTCGACCGTCTAATACAGGCTCCGGCCTTAACGGGTTGTGCTTAGTTTCAGCAGCCGAAAACAGTTAATTTTTGGGACTTTTTAAATAGAAAATCGTGACGATAAATTTCTACAAAAATTGAGTATTAGAAAAAGTACCATCTGAAGAACACTCTGTAATTATTTTGTGTAAAAATATTTATTTATAATCAATTGACAACTGATGTCCGCGAAGCACCTGTCGAAAACGAATTTTGCAGTGACCTTTCTGATCCAGGTTATCTAAAGTAAAAAAAAGGTCGAAGAGATTTCGTTTTAGTTTATTAGTTTATCCTATGATTAATAAATTTACGAAATATCAAATTTAAAAATATGGCAAATGTTTAAAGCGAGAGTCTTGATTTGTCCGAAAAACAGGCATTTTTCGTTTATGAAATCGAAAGGATACATAGGAAAAAAATCCTTCGAACAAATACTATATTGTTCCATCTGTAAAAAGCCCTGAAAAATTCAGAAAGATCGATGCAGTCGTTTTCAGACATTTTTCTTGCCGACCTTGAAAACGTACTTTCGCGAAAAAAGGCGTTTAAAATGTCGTCTATCGATTTTGATCCGAACACCTTGAAATTTCCCGGGAACATTTATAAGAAGATATACTGTCGTAATATATTGATTTGAAAAATGCGATTTTTCTACTTTTACAACTAGGCCTAACCCCTTAAAACAGAACGTTAGAAATGGGGAGAATCGCAGCCTTACTTTGGTCTACCCTATTGACGAGTTGTTTTCATCGGCTTTATCTATCTCGTAATAATTAAAGTGAACATTTGTCTCCTGAAGGGTAAGTATTTCGTGGCGAAGTAATGAAACATGGCGGTTGCCTGAGGGAAAGCTTTCGCACCTTTTCTCCTGTACGTGAGACATGCTATCTTTCAAACGATATCTCACTCTTCAGGTAAATTTAGCAGCGAGCATTTCCCCTTCATCATTTTGCGAACAGGACAGAAGAAACAGTTTAAAGAATGAATAAAAAAAATGAAGAAGCGGAGAATATAAGAAAAGGCATACATATTTCTCCGGAGGTTTGCCATTCGTTCTTCGCTCCATAGACCGGAGATGAAGAGTCCTGGGAGTCGTAACAATTTTTTATCTAAACGTTTCCACCGGTCGCACTGGGCGCGCGATGGCGCTTTTCTCGGCTCAGCGTGGTGGTGAACTTGCGGGTCCTCGTCCGCTCTGGTGACCGGCAAAAACCGCGAATTATTACCTCCAGGCGAGCACGTACGTACATTTTGCTGGCGGCGGGAGTGTGTCGGTATTCTCCTTTTGTTCAGCCGCGTGAGAGATCGACGAGGTCGATCAGCCCTCTACTCCCTGCTTTCCTTTAACCAACTTCCGGTCAACTTGTTCCCCGCTCTCGCATCCCAATTTTCACATGCAGACACGTTTCAAGGTCGAACCTTCCAAACTTTCGCACCGACGTCTCGGTTCTATCAGTTTTCAGTTTACAAAAAAAAAAAAGAACCGGAAGCTCGAAAATTTGAGGGCGAACCGTTCGGATTTTTCAGCCAGTTGGTTGAACAAATTGACAGCGTCAACTTGATCGGTGACATTATGCACGAAACAATGGAAAGGTGCATCAATTCCAAGAATTCGAAGAAGCCTGACGCTGCATTGAAACAAAAATAATTGAACTCACTTTGGTCGTGTCCAGTCAGCATTCGTAACTTAATACAGGGTTCATTTGCATAGATGGGGTGAGATGATTTATCTGAGTTTGGTAGGAAACATGCAGAGCCGGAGAGACCGACCCAATCGGGTATCGTGCTGGGGAGGGAAAATCCATAGCCTCTTGTGTGTACGTGGAAAATTGACTTTCCCGGTATATGGCGAGATTCGTTTCTCGTGTTGGATGGAAGAGCGGATGAAAAGTGGCGCAACGAGGAATCTTTCGATTCCCCCGAGTCATTTCACCGCTTCGGATAGTTACTTGATTTTTTCCTATACCTATCCATCCATTGACACACATAGGTATGGTTGGACGTGGCGCTGGTGTTGCTGATGTCTCCCGTCAGGACTCCAACAGAAGCGAATGGCTTCACCGCACTACCTTCACTTCACTCGAGATTCGGGGGTGGGCAAACGAAGAGTAAGATATTAAGTAATGTAGAGAGTGAGTGAAAAGTGGTGAAGAGGAAAATATAAGGATTTGATATAGCAAGCAAGAAGAAATAAGACAACTTGGGAATAAAGATGGTGGCTCTAACCAATATCCTTAAAAAACCGCCCTTCCTGGCAGTTGATCAGAAACGTCGTCATCCTTTTGAAATTCCCTATTCGTCCCCATTGTGCCTAAATACCGCAGTACATAATTCGTAGACTGGTCACAAACTAGCAGAGGTTCGATAAAAAATCGATAAGAATCTTCATAGTTGGTCTGAAGAATACAGAGTAGAAGTCTTTCTCGAAAATGTTGTGCGCACGAAAAACTTGAGCGTGAACATAATTTAGTGGAATGAATCGGATTTTGGCTTCCCTGGACCCATGTCTCGGACTTAAACAAATCGTATTGTAGTCCTTGATAGGAAATTATCCCTCATGCAGGCAAAGAGTGGGATGTTGTACGAAGTGGCGACATGGGGGTGGAAGAAGAGGGAGCAAATAGAAAAATTACAGGGTGAACTTGTTAAAATAGTGATGGCTATAAATGACAATTCGCCTAGCTCCATATGGAGAATCGAGGCTGGGATAAGGGGCACAGGGATAGAAGCATCGAAAACGGCAGCAAACTACGTATGTGAGATAATGAAAATGCCGGAAGATGGGTGACCGAAAAAATGTCTGAAAGACGAAGCCAGAGCGACATTAAATGCAAACCCATCTAAATGGGAACTGGAAATGGAGGGAGCCATGGAGGAGTTAGGAGTGGAAGCAATATGGCAAAGGATAAGAGATGAAGATATGGAGGAAGTAAGACAAATAATGGGAAGAGCTATACGAATAAAAACCGACCAGGAAATACAAGACTGGAACAAAATTGAGAATTCGACGTATTGTAGGGAGTGCAAAAATCGAAAATAACGCTTAGAAATGTAAGAGTACTGGGAAGAAGCACGGAGGAAAGAACTAAAGAAACGTGGGTGAGGTTAAGGTGCGGAAATATAGGAAAAGGAGGTAAAAAGGGATACGCAGATACTCTATGCCGGTGTAGTAGGAAGAAAGAAGAAAGGTTGGAACACAAACTTGAATTCGGGAAAATAAAAGAAAAAAATGAATGAGGAAGTGGTACATGGTTTGGAAAAGTGGAGAAGAGACTACAAGGGGGAGGCAATGAAAGGAAAAAATAATAAGGAAATAAAAGGGAAACCGTTCAAAGAATTGTGCGAGTATGTGAGAACCTTGGAATGCATGGTAGGAAAGGGAGCATAATGGAGAAAAAGGACGAAGTACAAATGTTGACAAAAAAAGAAGGGAACGAGTATAAGGGGATGAATTTACAGAGGATGAAACTGTGTAAAAACCTGCAAGGCTATACTTGGAAATAACCGCCTATGCTACACTGGTAGTTTCGAAAATCACAAAAACAACAGTAATGACGATAAAAACATTAAAAATATTAAAAAAACAAACATTATACCAACAATATAATATAATTCATACAATTATATTAAAAGCACTATAACTATATTCGTAATTTTCCCGAACTACCTTAAATCACCGAGATGAAGACTGGACGAGATGGGTGCGCTCAACAGCACCCGCAAATTGATGACCAGCACTCGCAAGACGATGAACCCCCACAAGGGCTCGCGTTGCCACCCTTCCCTCTGAATTTAGTTCACATATATAGCGAGTGGGTGGGTGGTTTCTCCTTAGTTTGGAGTGGCAACATGACATAACGGCCCTCGATGCAGTATGCGACATCATGCGGAGTTCGACCCAGTCCAGGGGTAAGACAGTCTTTCACAGAGCACTAGAAAAGATTGGAAAATTCCAATGACTGGAATTTTTGCCGCCTAACCAACGTCAGACACCCGGGCATATTTCTTCCCACAATGGGCTTCACTGGCAGTCTACTGACATTCCCCATAGACATTGAGTTTGCGGTCGGGGAACGCGCAGTGCTCAATTTACTGGAACCGCGTTCTCCTATCGTCAGGCAAATAATGGCCGGCATCCTTGACAGGGGTGCCTTCGATTATGGTAGTATGACGTTTCGCGTTATCGAGTCCTCGTCTCCCAATGGAAATCAAGGTGTCCTCGAAGCTTACGACCTCCTAACGGAATATCAGAATCTCCTATTCCAACTTTGACAACTGCGCTGGGGATTCCAGGCTGTGACCCTTATCAGAGACGTTTGCGGACGTATATGTGTCCATCTGTTAGGTTTCGCTTAAGGGGCCTTCTCAATTTAGACGCTAAAAAAAGGCTATTTTCATGCATTTTTTTGATAGGTTTATATTAGAGATATTTATATAAAAGTTGTTACACCTTATAAATACACTTTCGAAATACATTATAAAAAAAAATTATTTATTTAAGTCACTATTTACAGGCGAAAATATCCTAAAAAAATGGTAGATCTGCGCTGTTGATGAAATCTCGAAGATTGATCATCCGAAACAAAAAAATCGAACGGTTTTAGATTCAGTATGTTAATGGCTATAGCGCATATCATACGATTTTTGATATATGCAAAAATAACAAAATGGCGGACATTTTTCGAAAAAACAAAAAAAACGTTTTTTTTCTGCGTTTTTGGCTAAACAAATATTAAATATAGAATTCAAAAATTCCTCGTTATGCGCTATAGCTATAGTTGTGAAGAATATGTGGTTAAAATTTCACATAATTTCATATTCACATTTTATCAACAAGCCGTCGAAAAACGATGTTTCGAGAAAAACGCGTTTAAAGTTTGTTTGGGTCACTTAAATAAATTTAAAAATGTTTAATGTATTTTGAAACTGTATTTACTGAGTGGAATAACTTTTATGTCAATATCAATAATATAAACCTATCAAAAAATTCATGAAAATAGCCTTTTTTTAGGGTCTAAAGTGAGAAGACCCCTTGGGCTACATCTATCTACGTGGGTCGAAAATTTGCATTTACCAAAAATATTTTTATTCGACACTAGCACCTTTAGCTATATTCGCTGAAAACTTCATAAAAATGTTCCTCAAATTGAATAAGCTGCAGCTTCTAACAGTCGGCAGGGCGAGCGGTAGCAGCGCCATACTTCAATCTTTAAACGCGTTTATCTCGAAACACTGTTTTAAAAGCCGGTGGACATGATATCTCGAGAACCACTCGACGGATTAATTCCAAATTTACAGGAGATGCGATGAGAAACATTTAAAGGTCGTTGACGATCTCACTTTTTTTAGAATCGATCTTCATTTTTCAATAGTTACGTAAAAATGACAACTTTTTCCATAGATTTTGTATTCACGAGTTTAATTCGTCGCCACGTTGTTTAAAAAAATGATTTTAAAAATCGACGATCGTCAACGATGCGTATTTATTGCTAACTTGAACGACCCGTTCGGTTTTTAGATTTCGGATGAACCGTTTAAGCTGAATAGTGTCCACCGCCGAACGTCACGAAAAAAATTTCATCATCAGCCGCCGGCCTTGTTTTTGTTGTTTTTCTTATTTTTTGGTGAATTTTTTTAAGGCTCTCAATATATGTACCACGTGTTTAAGAAAACGCGTTTCTTTTCCACCAACCGTTTCCCAGAAAAAAATGTGGATCTTAACCATTTTTTCCAGCCTCAAGGTAGATTTAGCCCCTTAAGGAATTAAAGTCCCGATCCAGCTACCACGAGCAACGAAAATGGCGACACAAGCATTCATGCAGAAAGATCGATAATTACGATAACAATTGTTTCCTCAGAAATGCACTGAATGTAAACTTCGATCAACGACTGGATTCGTATCAATGAAGCACACGCAGCGAATCATTTCCCGACCCACCACGCTGGAAACTCGAAATTCGTGGAAATGCAAGCCCGCGAGGAGAGGAAAACGCAGAGCTTTGCTTTCCGGCAAAACAATCGTGGAAACTTTTCGAACAGGATGAACAATTGCGTACCGAGTTCCATTAACTGAATGATAAAAAAGAGTTGGAACAAAGGGACGAAAAAACGGCACGGTGATCGAAACGGAAAACGAAGGGAGGAAGAAAAAAAATGTTACCAAGAATGGAAGAAAGATTGGAACGATTTCTGGATCGAGGGGCGGGGGGAGGTCCGTTGATTCCACTGCGAGATACAAAATAAAATTCATCCACGAAATGAACCAAACGCGATTACAAACGAATCGCAAAATCCGGTTCTTCCCCGAGAGAAAAAGTACCAATACTTATCCGTCGCACTGTTTTATGATGTCTACACGTGTATGAGTGTACATGTACCGTTGTCACTGTAGAACCGTCTTATTCGAGAGCTTGCGATTCTCTATCGGCCTGGAAACTCCGAGACGAAGCTTCATCCTCGTCGTATGGATTGGCAACAGAGACATTTTTTTTTGTTTTATCCTTCGCTATCGACGAATTCCTACGAGGGACCTTTCTACCGAGAATATAAAGGGATCGAGTCAATGTAATCGAATCGTGACGGCGGTTCGGGTGGCTCAATCAGCCTAGCGCTTTTCTCGCAATGATACTTTGTATATCAGCGTAGGTCGATGTATCTGTACATTTTTTATAGTCTCTGTTTCATCATTCTCCGTTCCGAGAATTCTTACAGCCAAGATTCGTCGAAAAGTTCAAATTGCCCATAACGAAGCAGCCGACGATCGAGGAAAAAGGATCCTGAAACGAGAATAGGGAAAATACATATATAGAAGTCGAATGAACAGCGTAGATCGTTGCTGAGGGGCCGTAAGCATTTGAGGACACGGAATATAGGAAATTATTCTTCTAGATGACAGGAATGAGAAAAATGACATTTACGAGTGTAAGTTTCACTTGCAAGGATAACTTCATGGGTTATGCCTAGTTGTCAAAGTAAAAAAATAACTTTTTGCAAATCAGTATATTTACACGGTATATCATGTTACAAATGTTCTCTGAAAATTTTACGGTGATCGGATCAAAATTGACAGATTTATAGGCGGTTTTGTTGCGCCCCTCGGAACACTTACAATGAAAGGTTGCGAGGTCGATCTCTCCGATTTCGATTCAATTTGGCATGCTTGTAGAATGGGTAGAAATAGGCGACACGTATTTTTTTATATCTGCGGAACCCGATTTTTAAGGGCCGAAACGCACCCTCGAAAATTGGGGTGTTTTTTGTTTTTCGTCGATAGCGTTTTAACGGTACGAGTTATGAAAAAAATTCAAATTGCAACCATGTTTTTTTGTGTACTATACCAGGTGTGTAAGTATGAAACCGGAATTTGCCCATAGGTGGCGCTAGATGTCGATGCAGTTACCGACACATCACGTCAGCGGTGTCTTGTTATTGTATTGATATCCGACAAAGATTTCCAACTCACAATAACACGAGTTTCATTCAGTAGCATTAGTTTATTAGAGATAAACATGTCGAGTTTTGTGCCAACAAATCACGACTTGCCGACAGCACTACTTTTCTGTTTTCATCTGAAGAAAACCGCAGCCGAATCGCATCGAATGCTTGTGGAGGCGTTTGGTGAGCATGCTCTCGGTAAAACACAGTGTTTCGAGTGGTTCAAACGGTTCAAAAGTGGCGATTTTGACGTGAGGAACGAAGAACGTGGAAGACCACCGAAAAAGTTTGAAGACGCTGACCTGCAAGCCTTGTTGGATGAAGACGACGCTCAAACACAACAACAACTGGCGGATCAGTTAAAGGTGACCCGAGAAGCCATCTCCAGTTATTTGTATCATATCATTACAATAAACGTGTTTTTTCTGTACAAAAATTCCGGTTTCATACTTACACACCTGGTACATTGGAGATGAGAATGATAACGTTATCGACGAAGAACAAAAACACCCCTATTTTCGAGGGTGCGTTTCACCCTTTAAACATCGGGTTCCGCAGATATAAAAAAATACGTATCGTCTATTTTTACCCATTCCACAAGTATGCCAAATTTCATCGAAATCGGAGAGATTGACCTCGCAACCTTTCTTTGTTAGAGCGTCGCGTCATTCCAAATTTTTAACTCTTTTTTCTCGAAAGTACATTTTCAAAATCGGTGAGCAAAATATGTCGAATATTGCTGCAACGATTTTTCTGAAAATTTTCGGGCTTTTTCTAGGTGTAAAAATATAGTATTTGATGGAAGGATTTTTTCCCGATGTCTACTTTCGATATGATGAACGAAAAATTCTCATTTTTTTGTTGCAAAAATCAAGACTCACTTTGATCATGAGCCATTGCTCACAGCAAAATACGTTTTCGAGAGCCCGCTGTATAACGATTATAAATAAATGTTTTATACAAAAAAATTACAAAATTACAAGTATCATCTGAAGAGTGTTCTCCAGATGGGACTTTTTTGATTCCTAATTTTCGTAAAATGTATCATCACGATTTTCTATGAAAAATAAAAAAGAATGAGCTGTTTTCAGCTGTTACAACTAGGCATAACCTTCGATTTAGTTGAAATTCAAATATGTAACAAAGTATTAAAAACTATTAGACACATACGTTTTTATTAGCGGAAAAACGACTTTATGAGGGGAAACTACCCTTTTTGATGCTTTATCACATATATGAGTTTCAACAAAATCCAAGATGGACACTTAAGTGACGTTGCTCGTTAGTTCTTCTTTATCGCACACTTTTTTGTGCTTTCTCAGTCTTCGGATCATCCGTCTCGACATTTTTTCCCCGCTTTAACTTCGTTGGACTCTAACAGCCCATCGACCGATGCTGAGAACAATGGCCGCGGATGACATTCAATTTTTCATCGAATCGAATTCGCAGATATATAAGTATACATAGTAACGCTCGAATAACTCCAAAAGACCTATCCGAAAAAATGCGGTGCGCTTCTGGGCTGGGATTCGAACCCGGGAGCTTTCAATTGCCGGTCGAATGCCCTGACCACTGAGCTACGTCAGCCCGCTTACCACATCTTTCTCGGATAGTCTAGATATTTGTAACGCAACGTTATACTCCCCCCCTGCCAGAGTTTTCGACTCTGGAGGGTCGACTCAACATTTTTGCTCTATTTAAACTCGACATGCTCAACGGGTACTACAGACGCGGGGCTTGTCTTAGGGACGGTAGGGTGTAGGGGTACTACCGGCCGTTCGATAATTCGAAATTGTTCCTAATTGTTCTGAGGTCGTGAGTGCTATTGGGCGCTATTTGTAAACCGTTGAAAAAATTCCAAGAGAACTATCCGAAAAAATATGTTTCGTTTTTGGCCCGGGATTAGAACCCGGGATCTTTCGATTGCTGGTCGAATGCTCCGACCACTGAGCTACGCCAGCCCGCTTACCATACCTTTCTCGGATAGTCTGGACATTTGTAACGCAACGTTACAATATATAATGTGTGTGTGTGTGTGTGTGTGTGTGTGTGTGTGTGTATGTGTATACATGGTGCAGTTAAAATTCATTTTCAATTCAATCGCGCTTTACCTAGTAAAAACCCATTCTTACTTAAGGCGTTACCCTCACTTGTAGCGCAAAAAAAGGCCTTTTTCATGAATTTTTTTAAAGAAAACTACAAAACTTTTTTAATCGATCAATATACCATCTTAAAGAACACATCTTGAAGAACTTTCAGTAATTTTTTTATTGAAAAATATTACATTGTTCAGTGGCAAATGGCCGTCAATGAAATAATGTTTTTATATACACGGTTTGCGGTGACCAACATTGCGGCGAAGTGGATCATCTGAAAAAAAAATGCGGCTGGATTTAGTCAAATACAAGTATAAACTAGTCTTTAATCGAAGGATTTTAAAAAATAGTCATTTTTCACAAAATGGCGGACAGTCAAAGTTAATGGTTCGATTTTAACGAAAAAAAACGGCCGTTTTTTTGCTATAAAACGGACATTTTTTTCGAAAAAAAATCGAACGATTCAAGACTACATTTTTATGTATTAAATAAGCCTGCAAAATTTCAAGAAGATCGGTTCATTAGGGTTCGAGTAATCTTGGTCACCGACTTCAGAAATGCCATTTTGAGAAAAACGCGTTTAAAGTTTCAATTTCAGTTTACACGAAGAAAATATTTTTTTTTGTAAACTTACATAGAGTCATCTATTCCGGGCCCATACAGAAGTATGGGGCCGGATACTTATACTTCAAAAAAATGCAATAAAAAAAATCGATTTTTTCAAAATCGCAAGTGGGGGTAACCCCTTAACGCCTTCATAACAAGTAGTTTTTCCTAGTGAAAACGAAAATCTATGTTTCGAAACCCAAACAAACCCAAACAAACGAAATATTACAAGTGTACAAGCCGGATATGGACGTTCATTTTTATAGCAGCAGTTTCGCGTGACTTTAGACACTCCAGCTTTGTATTAATTTTTTTCTCATCCCCTTGTCACCCTCCAGCGCTCTTCATCGCGCTTTCCACACGAAGATTTCAGAGCTTTCCTACAACGTCAGATTTTCGGTCGTTCCGTGTTCATTTTTCGCGCTTTCCTCTTCTCCCCTTTTCGTCGTCTTTTTTTCTCGCACCCCCGGACTATTCATTTTTTTCGCAGTCTTCCGTAATCCTGTCGCGGACGCGGTGCCTCGCACCACGTCATCCCGCGTCTCGAGCCACTTTACCCATCCGAACAATAGCTCGGGAAATAATAAAATCCATCGAGTCAATGGCCTGCCGTTCTCGTTGTGCGGGACCTCCGTCGAGCCTCGAGAGAGACGGGAGAAGCGAAGAAAGAAAATCAGAAGGTCCAATCAACACGGGACATACCCTGCCCCATCAACCTTTTTCGACCTCTTCTTATCTCTTTTCTCATTCACTGCAGCCTTCTTGCAAGAAGAGTGGGGTTTTTTTTTATTCGTTTCCGCAATGACGGAAACTCGTAGGTACTAATAACTCGCCTACCTGAGTACCGCGATCAATGCTGTCGTCGATTTTTTCACTCAAGCGAACGCTTCACACTCATTTATCATGCGGAGTTATGGCGTTTATTTTGGAAGAACGGAGATTATACCAAAACCAGCCTTCCGCCCGCGGCTTTGCTCACGTAGACTTGTGTTGAATGCTCCTTGATGAAATGAGCTTCTGAAATGTTTCATTAAGGAACACGTAGAATTGTATTGAAGAATACCAAGTTTCAAGTAAATCTGACCAGCTGTTTCTTTTGCAATACAAACTTTGCTATCCCCTTTTTCCCTTGAGGATTCAATTTCCAAAAACGCTGAAATTTCATTAATTGTGTCTAGGAGCAGTTATACAAATTTTCAAGTATATTTGACCCAATTTTTTTCCGTACAAACTTTGCCACCCCCTTTCGTTTAGGGGTTGAATTTCGAACAACGCTCAAACACGTATTTTATTAATTGTGTTGTAGATCATGGATACTAAGTTTCAAGTAAATCTTCCGACCAGATTTTTTTTATTTTCCATGAAAACTTTGCTACCAACTTTTTCCCTTTAGGGGTTGAATTTCGAAAAAAGCTGAAATACGTGTCTCGTTAATTATGTCAAGAAGCATGAATACCAAAATTCAAGTAAATCCAAACAGATTGTTTTTTCCATACAAACATTGCCATACCGTGTCTCCCCTTAAGAGTTGAATTTCGCAGAATCCCTTTTTAAATGATACCTACATAATAAAATCGACATGCGTTCCAAATTTCACGTTCCTACATTTGGCTGTTTAAGCTCGGCGATGATGAGTGAGTCAGTCAATCAGGACTTTGCCTTTTACATACGTAGATAATATCCAATCAATTGGATTAAGTACTTTGACGAAAAACGAATGTATTCACAATGTGTCCTCATATTCTCAGTCGTGCTATACATCAAACTTCCAGAATGTGGCCCTTCGCATTGCATTGACTTTGATGTTTGTCGAGAATAAAATTCTCGAAGCTGAAGCCGTAGCCACCATTGTGAGAAGATGCGTCGAGGAGCGGTATCTTCCATCGGGGAAGGAAATTGACAATAGCTTCCTCGCTTTTGCATCAAACGACAAATATGTCAACCCCTTAATCCTCCATTTCTCCCCAATGTCTGCTCACCCTGACGGCATTCCGATCGATGTTGAATTTTCCTACGGAACATCACACCCAGCCCTCCACCACCCTCCAGTCACACCCCTCATCCTTTTGCAACAACCGAAATCATATGTATAGCCTCGTCCCTGTCGATTGGATGATTATTTGGCCAAATTGGAGGCTCAACTCGAGCATGACGTAGCGCGCAATTGTTGCTGGTTGCACGGTCGGACAAATGGCTGAAATTGTTGACACCTGTCGGAATGTCTATCAATCGCTTGTCGATACATTTCAACGGTAACGTATACCCCGTAATCTGTTTTCAAGTTTTCCGCTCGGAGGCGCCGCAAAATCAGCGTGCTACCTTTCAATGCTTTCCACACGAATGTTGATTTTCTCTGCGATTGAAAAGAAGAATGTTCGCTGACGAATTTGCAGATCTTGGAGATATGTGGTTTTGCGGGTCGAGCTTGAAGGATGTTTTGGGGGAGTACGCGAAGAACGATTGATCTGAAATACTCGAAGCCTGCCATGAGACATTGCGATGGGTCGAGGTAGTTCTCGCCCAACTGCACCTTTCAACAGAATTCGTCAAATGGGAAGGCAGGGGTGTTCATTTCTAACTCTTTGTAAATTTCAAGTAATTTTCAAGTATGGAAACGGGCCCAAAATAGGCACTCTAAGGGAAATTAAAAAAAAAGAGTTATAAAGTGTCATATTCAAACAATTTTTTTGCCATAGGGTCCTAAATTTATCGTAGTTTAATAGTACATTCACACATTTCCAGTAAATCTTCAAAAAACAAATAATAGAATGAATTTAAAAACTTTAAGAAATGCCCGCTTTGCCCAGGGGGGTGCCTAAAGCGAGCATGGCTTCTGGGCAAAGCGGGCACGTGGAGAGCAAAGCGAGCACCCTGTATTTTTTCCTGAGATTTGGCACAAACGAAAAGAAAATAGGGAATCATAGAGGGAAAAAACTATGAATGTACCCACATAGTGTATTGCAGACAAATCATTATTATTATCATAACAGAACAAAAACTTAACGAGTTTTCTTAACGCGGTCCTCTAGTTTCTCGGCTGTTTTTTTACGGCTTTTTCAATAATTTTTTACGGGCAAAGCATCGAAATAATCCATCTCATTGTTTTTGCATAATCTTTATTAACATTTAAATAAGCTTTACAAATTTTTTGAAGTCAAAATATATGATAGAATAAACGTTATAGTGGCCGACAGGAAGACATCAAGTAAAAGAGGTGCTTGACGGTGACCAAGATTGCGGCTGTTCTGCTTATCTGAAATAAAAAAACCAAACGGCATTTTAATCTTCATATTTAAGACTAGCGATTAAACTAGAGTGAATTCTAAATTACAAAAATAGACTTTTTTATACACTTTTGAAAATTACATTCTATTTTTTACTCATTTTTTTCTTAAGTTTTTCGCTCGTACAAAAAAAACTATTGAAGCAATCATGATAATCCTAATTCAATCGCTGGCTTATAACATATTAAAGATGCTGTATAAATTTCAACAAGATCGGTGCAGTAGTTTCTGAAATATCGTGGTCACCGTTTCGAAAAATGGTGTTTCGAGAAAAACGCGTTTGAAAGTATACCTGCTCCGTATACCTGCTCCGTTTCAGGGCCGTAACTTGTGAACCACTTCGAATATCGAAAAATCCTTTGGCATACATTTTCTACACATATTGTAGATGTGATTTTTGAAAAAAAAAATCGATTTTTTCGACCCGAGAAACTAGAGGACCGCCTTAACAGTCAGTAAACTTAATTTTTTGGCAATCATCGCAGTAAAATTATCCAACACCGGGGTAAGCAGTGCATGCATCATGAGCCCACATTTGACAGTCGTTGCATTAAATGCAGTCTTCGGTGGGAGGATCTATATATGGTTCATTGCATATAATGCACACCCAATTGTCCTTGTCTGTAGTTTTTTTCTTTTTTTACTTTTTTGGCTTTTCGTTAGTTTTCAACTATTTGTTAAGACTCTCATCCCAAGAATCTTGTTGTGTCTTTCTTTTACATTTATTTGCCATCTGAAAATAATAGTGGATATCGTTATAAGAAGGTAGCAATACCACTTTCGAACATGTAAAAAAACATAGTTGTAATAAATAATAGCTTTTTGGTGAGATCCTCCATAGATAACTAAATGGGAAAATTATTAGAATAAAGTCACATAGTCATCTTTTATCTTCTATTATCATCTTAATTTCACATTGTCATCTGTCATGGACCATAGCGGGCACGTGCTCCATGTCCTACAACAAAGATTTAAAAAATAGGGAAATCAATTAAATAAAGTATCAACTTCATTTTCCATAGCTATATTTTATACTGAGCATAGCGGACACGTACCCGCTTTGCCCTGCCCGCTTTACCCTTTTGCGCCACTTGACGTTTTCATCAAAACCGACCAAAAAACGTTTGGAATATATTCAAGCAAATATGTATAAAACAAAGTTTTTTGCAGTGAGCCTTCTGAACCAGGTTATCTAATATAAAAAATCAAACAGATTTCGTTTGTATCTTAGTTTATCCTATGATTAATCGAAAAAATTTCCAAAAAACCAATTTTAAAAAATGGCGCCTGTTCAAAGAGAGTTTTGACTTTTGCGAAAAAATTGCCATTTTTCGTTCATCAAATGAAAAACACATAGGAAAAACGTCCTTCGATCAAATACTATATTGTTACATGTCGAAAAAGCCCTAAGGATTTCAGAAAGATCGATGTACTAGTTTTTGAGATATTTTTCTCACCGACTTCGGAAACGTACTTTCGAGAAAAAAGTGTTTAAAATTTCGAACGGCGGCGTCAACATGACAGCCTATAAATCTGTCAATTTTGATCCGATCAGCTTGAAATTTTCAGAGAACATTTGTAAGATGATATACTGTCAAAATGCATTAGTTTTTAAAAAGTAACAGTTCGACTTTTACAACTGGGCATAACCCCTCAACTCGTTTATATTCCTTCTCCCTCAGGGTGAAGTCCTTAAACCCTAATCGTGCAATGCATTTGGCGCATAGCTAGCAGGAGAGGCCCGAGTGTCCACGAAGTACATATACATAAAATAAAGCTACGAGGGGGTCAGCTCGACCATAAGTGGCCTCGAGTTCAAACTGGTTGGAGGTAAAATCAGCTTGGCAAGAAAGCGTGAACTGGTCTCGAGTCGTCGAGTGGTCAATCGTGGCAGGACAGAACGTAAAAAGAGGGTAGGGTTGAATAAGGAAAAGAATGAAAAGGACGAAAACAGAAAAAAGTGAAAGTAGGAAAAGTAAAGAAGCCTGGTGGTAGAGAATTTTGATGGACGAAGGAATTCCATTGTGAATTCTGAGGGAAAGGTAGCGAGTGTGTGTGAGAGATTGCCTGACGGCTGTTTATCCTCCCCTCTTTGACTCCGGCAATCTTTTTTCTCGCCTTTTCAATATTAGCTGTTGCTGCAATACCCCTCGCCTATTGAAAAAGAAAATGCTCCAAGCTTCCATCAAATTGGCTCATTGTGAAATATTCGGTCGACTCATGGTTCTTGTTTGGGTTACATTTTTCTGGCACAGCTCACCAAGTTTTCTTTTCACTTGCTCAGTTTCTCGCCAACTGAATACTTGATAATTTACTTCCACAAATTTCTTCCAAATTCATAACGTGCGCGATTGAAAATTGTTTTTGCAGGATTTTACGGGATGAAGGGAAAAGAAAAAGCCCTAAGAAAAGCACCGCAGCCCTTCATATTCACTGAAAACTAAGAAAACTTCTCCTTCGAGCAAGTGGCCTTGTCATTTTCCTTTTTCGGAGAGCACATTTCGTGATATTTTCAAAAATACATTTACGCTACTTGTTTGTTACATCTTGGCTTGAATCTTGTTTTTTAATCGAAACAGTGGCTTTGAAAAATGTTAATATTATGACTGGGCAAAACTTTATCGATTCGTATATTAATAAAGCAATTTCTTTGGAAATAGTTAATTTTAAAATCGTTTAAATCTCTCTATTTTTGTATGGCTCGGATCTTGTTCTCCAGTCAATCCGGTGGCCTCAAATGAATGTTAATATTGTATTGGGGCAATTTTCTATCGATTTGTGTATCAAGTTAAACCTATTGCTTGATGAAAGCTTCAGCGTGTATAGATAGTATAGTTTTTTATTTCCAAGTTACAACCATTTTACATTGATACCATTTTACACGTCTCCTTATTTGTTTTGGTAACATTTGTATTTCGTCCTTTCCTATTCATTATGCTTCCTTTTTTACCATGCATTCGAAGACTCGCATATACTCACACAATTATTTGATTGGTTTCTCTTTCATTTCTTTATTATTTTTTTCCTTTTATTGTCTCCCCCTTGTAACCTCTTCGCCACTTTCCCAACCCATCTACCACTTCTTAATTCATTTTTTTTAAGATTAAACGTTTTTTTTAAATTGATTGATAAGATTCTCAAATTACAGGAGAAATTCCTGACACGATGCTAGGTTGGCAAGAAAGTCTGTGCGTTTCATCATCAAAAATAAAATAAAAAAAGCAGTCGCGAAACGAATAATTAATTTTATCTAAATAGAATTCAATGGTGGACACACAGAATAAAGGTAATCATTTATTTCAATTCTGCTTTTTTAATTTTATTTTTGGTGATAAGCCGCAAAGACTTTCTTACCAATATAATAATGAATATGAATCTCGTGAACTTTGTTCTCTACATTTAAACTGGGGCGAAGTATATTCTTGTTTTTGACGATTCAATATCCATGCAGGTGGGTCTGTCGACATTGGCGAATAGACGAAAAATAGAGTGAAACAGGCCATGAAGGGAAGAATGACGAAGGGTATCAGGTGCCCATGAGATATTCTATCGTAAAATAGAATCAGATGTTTTCCACATAACATGAATTTCTCTCCATATGCTCTCGTATCACCGTAAATCCTATCGACGCTGTATCGTTCGCGCAAATATCCATACGATAAAATAGTAGAAAAGTATTGTAATGTGAAAAATTCCTCACCGTAAGGGATACATTTTTTTCGCGATCCCAACGATCAGCGGGAGTCTCTTTGGGATTTCACATCGTACCAAATCTTGCGTGCGTCACCGTGAAACACTTTCGAAATCTGGTCCCGTATTCTTTTTTTTCTTGCCTGAAAAGTAACTTCGCGATTTTTCAACGAAGAAAAAGAGTGGGAATTATTTTTTCCCTTCGTCCCCGTTTCCGAAGCAACCTTCCATTGAGCTTTGCTTTTTCCTATAGATTCGTCACCTCGACTGAGGTGGATAAAGTGGTCAGACAGATATTATAGTGTAGAGAGTACACGATAAAAGGTCGCTGTTACGCGTCCCGTGCGCCGGATAAAGGAGCTTCTTTGGAAAATCGACGGAACGAGATTTGTCAGCTGGAAAAATAAGGTAGCACTAGCTACGAATCGAACGCTTGTACCAACGAAATTTTCTTCGTCTTCTCTCGCGACAAATGTTCAATATCCCGAAAATATGCGAATTTAACAAAAATATTTATTTTTATACTAATTAAAATAATAATAATATAAATATATTTACATTAACATATATATTTTTCAAAATTTGATATTTTAAAATATTGATTGGTGAAAATAAATCAAGAATTTGGCATTAAAATGTTCGATAATAACTGATATTTAATAATAATAAATATCCTAATATTTGTAATATTAGGATTGTAATATTCTAAAATATTTTATCAACTATAATAAAAAGTTAATGCTTATGAATTAATTATTTTTGCAATGAATATATATCAATTATATCTAATTAATATCTGAAAATATGTTTTCAAGATATTAAAACGGCATTCTCTATATAACTATATCCATTATAGTTATACATTTGAATAATTGTCAAAAAGAAGAATCAAAGAACGTGTCTGCCGTTGTTGTGTATTTATCTTTTCCATTTTTCTCTAATTCCAGGTAAGGATCTAAATTTCGCCAGTAACAACGCGGGTGAGTGTCACTTTCTAACAATTTATTCTGATACTGTAGCCAATAACTGATCGCCTCGTGCGCGTTAGCATTTTGCAAATCCGGTATGAATAATCGATCAAGTAGAAATTAAAAATACGCACAGTTACACAAAGCGCCACAGACGCGTGTCACTGAAATAAAAATTAATTTCCTGGTGTGCGCACGTACAACCGAGAGCTTTATCCTTTAGTGTATCCTTTTCCGTCAACATTTAATCTTCCACTCAGACGGAGGCTGAATGTTTGCAGATCGTGATCAACTCAGGTGGAACAAACAAAATTCCAATCAAGATCAATGGGCAAAGGATGGGGAAAATATATTTTTAACTCCTTTTATCTATTCAGTCTTGGCTATCGGAACATTTGCTTATTTTAACGGGAGGTTACCGTCGCGAGGCATCAAACATGCATGAACTTCGGGAATTTTCTTTTTATATAAGTAAAATACTTTTAGAAATGGGTTTCAACGTATTCGATTATTCTATCAATGGAGAGTCAATTCCAATTTTATTTATTTAAAAAAATCCAAAATGGCGGCTACAACTACAACAAACCGGGTTAAAATTGATTTAATTAGACGAAATTTAAGACGCCTTATCGTTTTTTTTTGTTTTCTGAAAAACCCCTGCTTAAAGAAATGGTAGTCGTTTGAAAAATGTTATTTTTTTCGTGCACTATATATTGGAGATGAGAATAATAACGTTATCGTCGAAAAACGAAAAAACACCCTTATTTTCGAGGGTGCGTTTCACCCCTTAAAAATCGGGTTCCGCAGATATAAAAAAATACGTGTCGCCTATTTTTACCCATTCTGCAAGCATGCCAAATTCCATCGAAATCGGAGAGATCGACCTCGCAACCTTCCCTTGTAAGAGGGAAGAATGCGACCCTGTTAAGGCAGATCACATTGAATGCTAGAGATCCTTGCAGGACACTTTCCAATAAGTGGAAGGGGGCAGAAAAGAGAGTGGTGGTTTTCTATTTCTCACTAGTTCCGTTAAGCTCGTTCACCGCGAAGGGCAAACGGAGGACGTAGATAAGGGTGGCAAATTGCAGTCAATCCGGCTGATTAGACTCCACGGACTTAATCCCGGGATAGTTCGGGAGGATATATACATTCGTGGCAGCGGGGTGAGTCCGGAACCCCCGTGAAGTCTCAGCTTTCCTTCGTTAGCTTAAGCATTACGTATATATACGATCGGTCGGAGAAAACGAAAAAAAACCACTGGATGGTTTATCGTCGCTGTCGAAGTAGAAATTCCGCGGCTGCAGAAAGGAAAAACGGCTTTGCCACGGCAATACAGTCGTTGCCGCGCTGTCATGTGCCTGCCCGCGTAATAATGCCAATTATAGGAACAAAATAAAATACCTTATCCCAAATAGGGTCGCCTGTCGTAACAAAAATGCCAGCATTCAGCCATTAAACGGTTTGCTTATAATCGGCCAATAATTCGTCGACCAGCATTGGGGTACTGTAGGCGGATGAACGGCTTGCCAGATCTATGCCAGCCATTCGTGGGCCAATACTATCGCCCCGATAATATGGCGATCAGCATTGGGGTATCGTAGGCGGATGAACGGCTTGCCAGATCTATGCCAGCCATTGGTGGGCCAATACCATCGCACCGATAATATGGCGATCAGCATTGGGGTATCGTAGGCGGATGAACGGCTTGCCAGATCTATTCCAGCCATTGATGGTTTGTTTTTGGGCGTTTTGCAAATGCAGGTCGTTAAACTGTAACAGGTAAAAACAAGGGATAAGGTTTCGAAAAGCATATCCCACTGATGAAGCTGAAATTTTGCACCGACCTTCTTTTCCATATTTTAAGAGAACCTTTAAAAGGATATTGGCGACCAGCAATAGTTTTCAATATATCGTATATTGAAAGTTATTTATTGTACTGCGCTTCTACTATATTAAATAAACCCAAACAAACCCATCCCACATGGCAAGTGATATGCACATACGGGCGAGTACTGTTTGCCAGGAAGAAGCGCGGCCGGAGGAGTGGGGGGTATCTATCGGATATATAGATGTACTCGTATGGTGTGAAATAATAAACTTTACAATGCGATATATCGAAAACTATTGCTAGTCGTCAAAAATCCGTTAACGGTTTCTCTTAGGATAATGAGAGGAAGTTCGGTGCAAAATTTCAGCTCGATCAGAGGAGTATGCTTTTCGGAACTTCACCCAAAACGAGCGAGTTATTTTCCAGCCTAAATGGACCAAAAAATTATCGGTAAACTTTAATGTCACGAATAAAATTATCGGCATAAAAGTAAGGAACGAACAAACGATGGATTCTGTAAGTGTTAGAATGGCTAAGTGGGTAGGGCGCTCGACACGAGAACGAAAGGCGCAGGTTCGATCCCGATGAAAGGTAAAAACTTGAACAATGCAGAAAGCGTTTTTGTTGCAATTATTCCACGTACATGGACATAAGTAAAGCATAAGAAAACAAACAAGATACTACTAGAATTTTTATATTCATAATTTGTCAATTTTTTGTTTTTCATTTCCGGCAGAAGATCCGGCAGCCGTTGCTGGGCCAATACGGGCGTATGATAGTTGGCCAAGTCTTAGCAGCCATGCATGGTTTACCATTACCAACCATGCATGGTGCGGATCTGGCCCGTTTACATAGCCATTACCGAGCCATCGTTTGTTCTCTGGCAACCAGTCGTGGGCCATTACTGTGCCGATTGTAAAACCCTATTTGGGATGATCGCTCCGAGAAGAAAAACTGCGAAAAGCTTTCCAGACCTGAGAATCAAAATTTTTTAAATAATTTTTTCTTATGTCCGAATTCACAAATGAGCTCTTCGAATTTTCTGAACCGGAATTATTCACCAGGAGTGCTGAGTATGCCTAACAAGGATCATTAGTGTCCGCTTTCAATTTCTTGAAACTCATATACGCGATAAAGCATTGAAAACTATCAGACACGTATTTTTTTTATCAGCGAAAAAAAGTTTTTACGGGAGGAAATCACCCCTCAAAGAAACGCGTGCCACCCCTTAACTTAATTTTGTTCAATACCTCTACAGTGGATTTTCCATTGCTTTACAGTAGAAGAATTTAGGTTTTCGTTTCATTCAGATCGGTGGACTGCTTATGGAACTGCAAAACCACCCCTCGATACGCCTTTCTTTGAGGGGTGGTTCAAGCCGTTTTTCCACCGAAAGAAAAAAATACCTATCTAATAGTTTTCACTGCTTTATCACATATATGCGTTTCAACCAAATGGAAGGCGGATACTCAAGTGACGTTCCTTGTAAGTTTACAGAACGAAATAGCGAGGGAGAGAGATCAATGATGAACGGAAGCAATAAGGATACTGTTGCTTCATTGATGCGAGAGCAATTCTTAAGACCAGAACGTTGAAGATCTACGCTTTTTTCGGACAGCTAAAAGATTAGGATTTCTGGGAAGAGCTCGACCCCAGTGGGCATACGGTACTGGAGGTACCGGACGCTCTTTCGCCCCGAAGAATCCTGTTCAGTCTGTATAGTACTGATGTGCTACCTCTCACATGGGCTTGGTATTTGGTCCGTCGAAGCTCAACTGTACGATCTTTTCGTACTTGTAGACGAGGACACGAGTGTATGTATCGGTGCTTCCTTACCATATGCGTGTGAGTACACTATACTGTGCTCGCTGAAAAGTGACCCTCTGGTAACGGTACGCGGGTACTTTCTAATGCACATACGAATGTCCTCATTATCCCCAGCACAAAAGACCATAGAGAAAGGTCCGCCGTACTGCCGATGTGTATATATTTATATATATCGTTTTCACAATCACTCTATGCCAAACGTTCAATCCATTCTCCATCTTAACATGCCTGGGTGGTCGATGTTTTATTTATAAAACGCTTCCTTTTTTTTCTTGCAATGTGTCTCACGTGTTTTTCCACGCGAGAGCTCAGTATAAATTAATGATAAGGTTGGAGGTTTCATTCAAAGGAATGGTAGAACTGCATCTACCTTCCCACCACCACTCTTTCCATTATTCGAAGTGCTTTCATTTTGGTCGATTTTAAATTCTGAAGTAATGTTAATGACGCCAAAAGCTCGAGTACTGCTTTACACGTATATGGACGGTATTCGATGCAACACCAAAGAAAAATCTCAAGAAGAACATCCATACACGTCGGAAGATCAAAGTTAGTAGCTGGGAATTGAGATAGAGAAATGGAGAAATACCGGAACTTAACGGAACCCATGTGTTCGAGATATCCCAATTGAGGTATGGATAGTAACATACCAGGTATACACATACACAGATACGTACACCCCTCCATGACCTGTGCAGGGGTGCTCGTCCTTTTTTGCAATCTCTCGGCAGAGTCTAATTGGAACAGAAAATCAATTAGAGCGCACCGGCCAAGCGATTGCCTATATTCAGGCTGCACAGGATCACACCGACATTGGATATTTCGAATGTCGGTTGTATCAATGATGCAACCAAAATGGGATCTATAGGTAGAATGGAGGTATCGATTATTCCAGCGGTTCTCTGCTTTCTCTCCTTTTAAAGCAGCCTTGTGAGATCCTGCAAAGCTGCAAAAGTTCGTGGTAAAATTCTTTGGTGTGCGTCGGTAGAGCCAGGCCAGTGCCTCTTCCAAAGTACTACCAAGTCGAATGCAGTAATATGGATTCATGGTCCCTTTCAAACGCACGTGCATTCATTCACGTGTGCAAGTTTCATTTCTGTGACAATGGCTTCTATACCGAAAATTCTCAAGTTTCGATTGTTGACATTGAAGTCCTTCGAACATCAAGAAATCAAATCCTTTTCTTGGCCTAAAACAGACTCGTCGCAATGGATGGTGGCAATCGCACGGATAACCGGTGAAACTAAATTCAATATGCTATAATTGACAACGAATAAGTTGTAATTCCGTCCTTTTAACGCCAGAATTTTCACTCTCCATCTACCGAGTGGGGTTAATTCAATTCTTGCCGACGACAATCAAGCTCAAGCGAAGAGGATGGGGCTGGTTTCTCGTACAGTCGAGTTTCGAGTTTCACTGCTGCGGCTTGTATTCGCGGTTACAACGAAGCAGGCTTGGCGGTGTGTGCAATCGTGATTCGAGAGGGTGAGAGTGTGTGCCCGCGGAATTACTTAAACCATACGAGTCTCAGAGGCAGCTCGCGCGATTTCCCTGACGAATCCGATTAACGCGCCACAGGTACGTCTTCCCATACCCCGGATTCACATACACGCCTCAGACCTAAACTCAGATATGGCTTAGCCAGCTCGCAAGGGGGTCGTCTCTATAGCTACCTCTGGATACTGATTTTTGTCGCGTGAAATCGCCCGCTATTAGGCTGTACGCCATCCTCAGTCTCTACAGAAACTCATCGGTATCGCTAACGTGTTCACCCAGTGTACATCTATGTATGGTGATTGTTCTACGACTGTTCACATTAGCGTTTTATGCTGCTTTCGTCAAAGTTACGATCCTACTAACTATACTCCTTTGAGGTCGGACATGCTCGGCAATGATTCAAATTTTGGACTTCAGTTTGCAAAGATTACGTTAAAAGAAAACGCTTGCAAACGACAAATATTTTTTCAGGAAAATGGCTTTTTACTTAAAATAGAAACGGAGTGAAACAGATGATCATCTGCCGTCATGTCTATCCGTACCACATTCATTTCTCTGCCAGACCGTCTATGCGGATTTAAATGAATAGCTACGAAGTCTTTACAGCTTCATAGCTTCGTACCCAGCTTTGGTTAGGTTAGAATAATGGACTACTCAGATTAGCCACTCTGTGAATTGCGAAGCGGTACAGAATCCTATAAATGTTGCCAATGACATTTCCAAATCGACCCTCTTCGACCAGTAACCACGATGTCTTCATAAATAGCATTTGTCTCTATCCGATATTACAGATAATCGAATTTCAATTGAAGCCAAAATACAACCTGGTCGGATGACAGCGTTTATTTGCGCTTTCGTGCTATCCCGAAATGCCTCATTCTCTTCATTTAAAGGCGGTAGAATATTGAGCCCCCGTTATTCGTCACGTCAAAAAATTGACCTATATGATCGCGATTATTGAACCAGCATTCCCACACCAGCATATCCTTCTATACAATCATACACGGGAAAAGTATCTTCATCGGTTCCTCAAAAAAGCCCACAAAAAGATACACGTTTTTGGTTCACTTGAGATGACGATGGGGATCTCCAAAAGCTTGGATTTAGTCACCAAATTTACTATTCCATGAGTAAACGAGCATAAGACACGTCTATCGAACATTGGCAGGATACAATGAATTAAGAAAGAGGAGGGTCTTCGACACTATTACGAAAAGCAATTCTTTCTAATCCGTCCGGGCACGGAACCTCGACTTACGGTTAATTTTCCAGTAAATAAACGCTTGGAAGCGGGTCGAACGACATCCTCACGAGCAACGGTGTGTCAGTGTGGAAAAGGTCGTAGCTGATCCATATCTGCATATACACATGTACACATATGTATGTGTATACAGATGCGAAGCACCACCCATTTCGCCATATCTTCAGCTCTTCGTGCGCTACCGGCGTTTCTGCTCTGCCACGAAATCGATAGTCCATTATACCGGCTTAAGTTACTCGATTTATATGTATGCTCCGTCTTCCTCAGTAGCTGCTTGTAGTAGCAACCAGAAGCCTATACCAATGCTTCTATCTCTACCTGATATAGGTGGCATCTCGTGGCGTCAGCTCGAGAATTCGTGAGCGTCTGATATCACCTCTTTTGTTCCCTCTTTTGCGTACAGCTGAGCTGGATTCACGCGAGCCTGTGGATATTCTGAAACTTAACACGTCCAACCGACCAATGTATACAGGCGTTAAAAATGGCCAATGACGATATACGGTAACGTCGAGTGTTGATTTCCTTCAGAATAGATGATTACCTGGGACTGACGGAAAATCGTTACAATTTGTTCGTTTGCAACGGGCTCGGCGTATTTTTATCCAGTTCTAGGTAACGAGCAGTTAGACATGAATGCCAATAATCGACAAAACGAGGTTGTTCCTGCGAGCCACTTCGTCGGTATAATTAGCTTATTGTGAAGACTGCCCGATCTCTACTGCTGTTATGGATAGACAAAGTTCTCCGGCTCCATAAAAAAGCCCTTGTGTTGTCCATTTTTAAACCAAGTTCTTGTGTTACTCTCTGCTCGATCCTTACCACGTTAGATACATGTCAATCAATCACACTTAGCACAACCAGCGTCGACTTTGGTTGCTTGCAAGCCCTTGCCCGGTTGTTAACCCAACAGGTCTGGTTTATCTCCCTCGTCAAGGCCTGCTCCAGGTCCAAACGCATTTCCAGTTTGCTCCAAACCTCATACTCGTTTGCTCGCCCGTTGAAAGGACGGTGCAAGCGCACATTGTTAGCGGCACAATACTTCGTGTATGGTTCAACGTCCAACTTGGTTCCTGGGAGTCCAGCCATTCTCCTGCCGAGTAATCCAGGGCGTGATGTCGTGAATAGCGAAGTGAACGCATGTCGGCACGGCTGCTACTGTGTGTGAGAAAGTGTGAAAGAAGGTCTGTCGAGGTGCAGATGGAATACGAACTTTGAACTCTGCCATTCCAAGTAAGCGAGATCTCATCGATTTTAGAATATTGTCCAGAGCACTGGCTGATCACAGCCAACCATTTTGAAGAGCTAGAAGCAATGAGACTGGTTTTTGCCGAGCATGAAAAACAATTTCGCTGAGCCCTCATACCATACCGGAAGTAGTAACATCTCGATAATTATTCAACGATGCTCTTCAGCGCATCACATCTGTGGAAACTTGCGACTGATTGACAGCAGCAGCAGTTTCGTTCGAAAACAACGTCAAAATATTGTGCGCTCTTCGTGCGACATATGTCGCAGGGTGGAAATGGGGCTTGGTCCAGGCATTGTCCGATAATTCTTTGGCAATTAATTAACGGCAAAATGTAGCGACGAGCAGCGCCTGACGCGTTCGTGATTCATACCTGCCAAATTGCGTTGAGATTACAAGCTTCGCAGTTTGACGAGATCGCGGAGCAGTTGTCAAAAGTGCGTTGCGAATCATCAATCATCGACGGGAACTCAGCTAAATCATCACTTGCCTATTAATCTTGGTGAACGATAATTAACGAAAAAAAGGTTCGCTGACGAAAAATATTCACGAAATGATCGTAGTGTTTGCAAATGACCGGAGGTATTCAAGCTTAACCTACGAAATAGATGCGCAGGGTAAAAATGGAGGAATTAGACTTTTGCAGACACCCTTGCTTTAGAGTGAACTGTGATGGATAATATTTTTATTTCCTCGCGAAAGATGGTTCAATTGTATCAACTATTTTGCGGGGACCTACCGAGTGTCAAGATCAGTCTCTCCCTCAGTGTTGCAGCATCACGAGTTAGTATTTGTGTTCGTGCGTTGGCACACACGTGCATGTGTTTATGTGAGCGTCGAATATGTACTAAAGGTATTGATCGATGACAAAATTATTTCCACTACCGTTCATGGGGCCAAACGTATAGTTTTACCAGAAAGAGCACTCTTGTTGAAACTGAAACACTTGAAATTGAATTGCTGGTTCATTAGGCTTACTTAGCGAATTACGAAGTTATTTCCCCTAGAGAGCGCGAGTGACTTTCGCTGCACATATAGTACGGGTATAAAATATATCGGCATAATGTAATGTGCTATACCGGAGGAAAGGACTATTCACTTTACCTATAGTGGTTTTACGGCATATACGGTGATGTACCCTGCAGATCAAAGTCTGCATCTCTATTGTTGACAGAACGTTTCTTGCTCAGGGAAAATTTGATATCTACTTGGACTGAAATTCTACGAGAGTTGAAGTTCATTTTTAATCCACTTCTCAGTAGTTTTGCTACTAGATCCAACACTTTTTAAAGATCATACTTATTTTCAATCGTTCTGCTCATATGAAAAACATCAAAACTTTTAAATGAACGAATTCTTATTGCATTCTTCCGTGCGATTTTTGGGACCATCATGTAGCAACAATAATCGTTGCCAACGCATAATGCCTACTAATAGCCCCTTCGAAATATCGGGACAATAATGAAAAGTGAATCATGTACACTTTCCAGTTATCTTTACCAAATGATGCCTGGAAATAGTACAAGATTCAACCACACCCTAGGTTAGTTGAATCTTAACTGGGGGGGGGGGGGGGGGGGGCATTCCAGATTCAACCAACATTCCAACAGCTTGATACTGGGTGGATAGTTCCAAGTTATTATCCATGCCAGGGTTAAATAACCAGACTTCAGCCAAGAAGACAAAATTCCGTATACAAATGAACATCAAGACGTTTCATCGCAGTCCTGCCCTTACTTGAGGCATTATTATCAAAATATTCTTTCAAAAAACGGATAATGTGAGAAGACAAAAAGAAGGACCCAAGAAGACGAAAGAAGAAAGGGTAGAATTAACAAGCAACGGAGCATCCTCGGTTCTCTTTCGGTTACGAAATTCACCTGTGGGAATTTTATCGCGAAACTTATTCGTCGACACGCGTGTATACAAGTATACTGCGCTCTATGCGTTATTCGAAGACTAGAGCATTCCTGGGAGATTGTTCCCGTGGTATAGCAGATAGGGGAGAAGCAAAAATGCCCAGTACGGTATTCAGGGGAAAAAAAACATATTTGCAACGACAGCGAGGAGGGCGATAAACCTGCGACGAAGATGGTCCATGCTTTGGCGACTACGTCATCCCACATACCTTCCAACATTGGAATATGCCACCGAATGGTAGCGAATACGTGATTTTTCAAATATTGAACCTGAATCTTTCAAGATTAGGATTGGGGTAAAATCATTGTTGGAACGCCTCCACAATAATGCCTACTTTATGCTATTTCGTTGCATCACACCCAAACAAACGACAAGTCACCAAGGCTCTAGTGTATATTTTAAGAACGAACCCTGGGGGTCCTGACTACCGCACATCACTGTTACCCTAAAGACACTGTAAGCCACTGATAGAAGTTGCAACAGTGGTATATTTCATGCCCACCGCAATATATTGCCCTATGATAGGTTTTGGTGGATACCGATCCTGCACAAATATGCATACCTAACTGGTCCGCACGGCATTGTGACTATGAAAAGTTGCCATCGCGATGTTGAAGGCGGAAGGAGTGGGTGTGATATGTCTGCACCACTGGCAGGCTGCTCGGGCTCTTCAACTTTTACGAGTTTTAAAACTCTCAAAATGTAACTATGACAGTGGGTATGGTCTAATTCAGGTCCGGAAACCGGCCGAGGAGCTGTGGTAAGCTTCCCGGGTTATCTCAAACAGTCTGCCGGATACAAACTCATCGTGCCACGAACAATGGCCAGGGGCGATCTCATTCGTGATTTTCTTTGCCTTTGCATTCACTCGCGTACATTCTTCTGGATAATGATTTCCGTCCAGTCCATACGGAAGGGCCGCCCGGATCCCGACTTACTCTTTCATCGCACTTTTCCTAATTAAGAATTGTAACTGTTCGCTGATAGTAATTGGTGGAAATAAAAAGGTTGCAAGAGAGGGAGGCAGATGAAGTGAAATATAGTCATTCCTGCGCGTAAAGAGAAGGGTGAGCAGCGAGAGTCAGTCGAAGATGAGAAAGTTGCGAATTTGTCTTTAGCTGCGGAGTTGAATCTCGTCGAAAAGTTTTTCATGCAGAAATTCTATCAAGAATCCCCAGGCATACGATTGATGGCCATTCTTATCAAGCAGGTGCCACTCATTATCAACTAGATTCTCTTATACATTGGGAAATGATTACCGATGGGATGCCTACGGTATCAGCTTTCTGTGCCTAAAAATCGCGGTGTGATCTCTTCGGTATCAGACATTATTAGACGCTGCTAACACATCTTATGTTTCAAACCCATTGAGTTTCCATGAAGATGGAAACCGACTAATGATTTCACATAGCGATTGATAGCTTCGTGCGTAATTGCCGTCTGATGAGCAATGACAGCGATAATCCGGATAGCGTTGATACGGCGTAATAACAATGTCGCATCTTGTCGCGAGTATTCTCGTCATCGTGATGTAACCTCGAGTCGCGAGCTTTGTCTTATCCGCCATGCCACTTTCTCGCGAGCCGAGAGGTGTATTTTCGAAGTATACGTCAGGAACGGGTAAGCCGCAGTGATAGTTTGCTTTTAGTTCGTCGCTGCCGTGCGTTTAAGCTCGACGCGAGACATCACCGGTGTCTCTGACTCTCCGGATCTAGACGTCTCCGTTGTCTTAACTTATCATCCCATATCCAAAACCCACCTAAGCTGATTCATATCCAAGCGTCGCCGCCTTGTATGCACACAATGGAAAATCGAGAACTTCGGTGGATCGCGACGCCAAGGACAAAATGAGAAATTGCCATTGAATTCAGGGTCACACGACGTAACCAAATATACCGTTCACCAGCGGCGACTTTTCAACGGTGATAGCCTAACCCGAGCCAAACCATTGTAGTCATTGTAGCTCTAATATCTGAAGACATGGTCGATACAGCTATTCTAATTTGCTTGCTCATTTATATTTCCCATTGTTTCTCTTCTTGTTATAGTCGATACAACTTTTATAGTAGGAGTCGATACTAGTATGGTTAGCAATTTGTCCCCCTGCTACTCCAATCTAATTGGCCGTTCTCATTCGTGGATGTTCGTCTTCTTTTGTATATAGCGTGAATGAACGCAGCTGCATACATTCCTCGATCAACTATTTCGTGAAGAATCTTCAGGATCATCAATTTACTTTTACCTTGTTTTTTATTGCAACTCATCATTTTGATAGATGGGTACACTGTCCTTAATGTTGTTCGTCTCCAAATCTTAAGTTATCTCAAAGCAAATGGTTCAAGAATGTAACTAGAAAAACTCATTCGGTGGAAGCATTGGTGGAACTCTATCTTGATCACAATCAGCCAAGCGACACAAACAATACAACTCGAATACCCACATGATTCAAAGGCGCATTGCTCTCTCCAACATGTAACACGTAACTGCTGAGGTTCGCAATCCCTCGAGTGAAGGCACACCCCATTGTGCAGCTCCGACCTATCTGACTCGATGGTATTTCGAGTCGGTAGATTGTCCCGAATTTCCCGAATGACCCTCAATTGCGATTAACATCTGCATCGACCCTTCTAAGTTCGGTTTAGCTGGAAAGCTTCGATGTAATTGCTCTATCTCGTTCCCCCGATCTACTCATTGTCAGTCTCTCCCATTCTCTCGCGTTCTATGTCTTCAGAAAAAAATGACTTTTCCACGGGCGTTAGAATTTCGTTACGCACCGTTGTAGGCAATTTCGCGTTTCTCCTTTTATCTCATTTTTATGTAAATTCTCCGCTGCGCGAGTACAACGAGTTTATTTAGCCTCGGCGGATTATTCTGCCCTCTTCGACCTGACAATGTCGCGTATAGTATGATAGAACGTTGTTAACGTATAGACCCGAATGAAATGCGGGCAACGAGGTAAATTTGCGGACGATCTCTACTGGGAATGCGAACAGGTGAGCGCCGCAAGCTAGCCGCGCAGTTTCCATATCCAATTTCTGAGTTTTACGAGTACGCGTGCATACACACGTGAAGGTGGAAACGTGAAGGCGGAACACATCGTATAAACAATACGTGTACGTGTAGATAGAAATCGTATACTAGTGAACAAAAGGGCGTGTCTGGAACAACTTAACATGATGAGGGACACGAACTTTTTTACATTCCACTATACGAATGAATAAATAAAGAAATATATGGGCACTGAAACTGGTGGATGGGCATTTGGGGTTCGACTTCGGTGGTTCTTCCAGTTAAGCGGCATTGTGCATGGCCGGTGCTCAGAGTGGTATAGTGTAGCTTAAGGGGTTATGGCTGGTTGTAAAATTCCAAAAATCACTTTTTTTCAAAACCAACATATTTTGACAGTATATTATCTTATAAATGTTCCCTAAAATTCCAAGGGAATCGGATCAAAATGGACAGATGAGTGTAGCTTATTGTAGCTTAGCTCAGAATAGCGTAGCTTAAGGGGTTATGGCTAATTGGAAACATTCCAAAAATCACTTTTTTTCCAAACCAACATATTTTCACAGTATATTATCATGTGAATGTTCCCTAAACATTTCAAGGCAATCGAATTAAAATGGACAGAATTCGAAACTTCAAACACTTTTTTCTCGAAAGTACGTTTTCAAAGTCGGTGAGAAAAATATCTCAAAAACTCTGCATCGATCTTTCTAAAATGTTTACGGCTCTATCTATATCTAAAAATATAGTATTTTATCGAAGGTTTTTTTTCCCGATGTATACTTTCGATTTTATGAACGAAAAATGCCAATTTTTTCACAAAATTTAAGACTCTCACCTTGAACACGCGCCACTTTTTTAAATTTGATATTTCGAACTCTCCTTCGATCAACCATAGGATCAACGAATGTACAAACGAAATCAGTTTGATTTTTTTATATTATACCCTGGTTCGGGAGGGCATTGGTCATCGCAAAAGACGTTTTCGAGAGGTGCTCCCCAGACCTCAGCCGCATCGATTATAATAAAATATTTTCACACAAAAATGACAAAGTGTCGTGCAGACGATACTTTTTCATATCCCTTATTTTTGTAGATATGTATCATCACGATTTTCTTTAAAAAATCCCAAAAATGAGTTATCTTCGACTGTTACAACTAGACATAACCCGTGAAGATGCGGGCAGGGATTGATATGACAGGGTTTGTTTAGAAAGGATATTACGTAAAAACCTGCAAGGGTATCGGACTCAGAAAATAATCAAAAAATAATCTATGAGCAAAGTAAACTTTGAACTTTTTATATCAATGTAAAACTGACTACCAGTGCACCTACTTTCTAAAAGAATTCCTGCTTTTGGGAACAGGTCGTTCCTTGGACATGGTCTGTACATGAATATGCTTGCATTTACTTAGAAGTCATTTTGAAGACATTGGGGATTACGCAATACTGAGCATGAGGGACACACACTACGAGGACCTTTCTCGAACTCGGGTATGGAGGACCTTTTTCCATGTGTATATATTTGGAAGACCTTTTCCCATACGTATATATGCATATCAAGAGCGACAGTAGCGCGTCGATGCCAAGTATATAGTGTAGTTTTCCGATCCACGACCAGGCGCTGTCCTATTCCTGCATACCTAAATCTGTGATTTTCTATATATACAGTGGGAAATCACAGCCATATATTTCGTCAGGAAATCCTCAGATTGCGCATTACACAACGGTGCTTGAATTGCAATTGTTGAAGGCGCTATTCCACGACGCGTGTACCCGTAGGGAAAGGTTGAGAATGCGCAATGCCAGAGGATGACAAAGAGGCGCAACCCCGAAGGTCCACCTGCCAATTTGCATGCATTAAACAGAAGGCAGAATTGCACCTCCCGTGCGCATATATCCGGTCAATGTGTAGCCACGTGTCTGTGTGAGGACTTGGAAACTCTCCGGATCCTTGCAGCTGCCACTTTCAATGCTAAAACTCAACTGTAACGAAACGTTCGAACAGGTGTACGTATGCAATACGTACATACACAGAGGCATTTACAGGCCTCCAGGTTACTTGTTTTTCCTCAAACAAACAAATGGAAGAGTGGCCATAATATCTTTCCGCAATGCCCGATATGTCTTCAGCTACATTCGTGTTTTCCTTCCTTTCCAGACTGTTTCACGCGAGACTGCTCTCTTCCTCGAATTATCATGATACCGGAGATTCGGAAGAATACTCATGGAGGATAATGGAGATTCGTTCTGGTATTGACGAATAAACATGCATGAATCGCAAGAAATTGTTTTCGCTTCCTATTGCAAACTTTTGCACAGGCTGACTTTGTTCCAGAATGATGGTAATGATTATCATTCGTCAGGATCTCGTATTTTGTTTTATCCTAAGTACTAGTGCTTGACAAAGTGGTGCTACCAGCCTTTTATAAAAATACCAGGGTTGCGAAATTTATAATGAAAAAGTAATCCATCATTAATTACTTTTTCAAGGGGAAATGAAAAAACATTACATTACATTCAGTAATGTAAAAAAATCCATTACTCTTTACATTATATTTTGTAATGTAAACAATTTCTGTTACTCATTAGATTGGATTTTGTAATGTAGAAGATGTCCATTACTCATTACATTAAATTTTGTATTGCAAAACATTTCCATTGCTCATTACATTACATTGAAACATTTTCATTACAAAATGCAATGTAAAGTGTAATGATCATTTTTTACATTACAAAGTACAATGTAATGGGACTTTGTTTACATTGCAAAGTGTAATGTAATGAGTAATGGGATTTTTTACATTACAAAATTTAACGTAATGAGTAATGGAATTTTTCACATTACAAAATACGAGTATAAGGTAGTGAGCTATGGAATTTGTTCACATTACTCATGTAATGTAAAAAATCTCCATTACTCATTTCAAGGTAATATGGATTATTATTCGTTTCCCATCGGGTCAGATCGACCCAGTACAAAAACCGCTGCCTCTAATGGGAAACGAATAATAATCCTCACTACATTGCAATGAGCAATGGAATTTTTTTGAATTGCATTGCATTAGTAATGTGAAAAAAATCCATTACACATTACCTTATATTTTGTCACGTAAAAAAATTCCATTGCTCGTTACATTACGTTTTGTAATGTAAAATATTTCCAATACTCATTACATTGGACTTTGTAATGTAAAAAAATTCCATCACCCATTACATTTTAATGGGTAATGAAAGTATTTCACATTACAAAATGTAATGTAATGAGGAATGGAAATGTTTAACATTACAAAATCCAATGTAATGAGTCCAATAATGAGCATTTGTTTGCATCACTGAACGTAATGTAATGGGCAATGAAAGTTTTTTCATCACAAAATGTAAAGTAATGAGTAATGAAAACGCAAATGCATTAGAAAAAGCAATGCACTATTTGCAACCCTGAAAAATACACAAGCACTATAATCAGTGGCAATCGATTAAGAGGTATTTTCAAGATTGCTCGAAGTAAATTATTCCCTTAGGCATACGTTCGCGACATTGGCAGAGTTGGTGTCATTGGTGCCTTTTATAAAAATGCACAAGCACTATACTCAGTGGTAGTCGATTAGGACGTATTTCGAAATTTGCTAGAACATTCCCTATCAAATCTCAAAAACTTTGATCCATTTGAATAGGTCAGTTAGATGTTGCTTCACGAACTTTTATTGGCCACCAGGTGAAGGGAACGATTGGCTCGAAGTTCGAGGGGCCGTTTGTGTTGTGATTTTCCACAAGTACGATTATCCAAACGGATCGTATTTTAACGCACATCCTTGAACTTCACTGCCGTCTTTCACAACGCCGCCGTATCTTTCGCCAGGAACTTTTGCTTCTTGGAGCAGCGTCGTTGGGGAGACAGAACAAGGAAGGAACTGCAGAGACCCTTCAAGCTGGAGAGAAATCAAGTTCTTCAATTTGAAATTTCGCGATATTAAGCCTTCGAAAGTCGGAGTTTTCTTTCAAGTTGTTTCGGAGAGCATACTCGCACGCCTAGGATTTCGCAGCGAGCGAAGAAACATTTCAGCGAAGCAGACTAGCTAGCCAGAGGATTGCACTGAGTGAATTTCAAGTAGTTTCGCGGATACCTGATTCACCATGAGTCGTGCATACGTGTATGCCTGGATTTGTGAATGTATGCCGGTACAAAAAGCCACACATGGCGCATGTGGAGCTTGCGTAGACTATACGTGTATGTACGAGTGAAAACGAGAAACGTCGGGATATAGTCTTGGGGATTGAGCAGTCGCCTACCGGATGAAGATATACAAGTGACGCCGGATACACGAGGGTGGTCGTAGGGGACCAAGGCCCATTTGATACACCGACGCCTCGCTTCTGACGCCCGCGATATTTCGTTATCCACATTTTCAGACTCCAACTCGCAAATCTGATTTGCATCGAACAAGCGCGTCCACCTGGACCACCCACGTAATGTATCATACGCGTATACGTATACAGGGCTCGTACGAGCTACAGAGCGGGATTTCGAGCACAGCAGCCGGAACACGGAAAGAGAAAAAACAGATTTTATAAAGTTGGACCGATGTGACGTTTCGATCAGATTGAAGTGCTCCCTGTGGTAGCATGTTGTATACCGCGGTAGAACTACACGTACACACATCCGTGGAGAAGAAAAGGGAAGAGAGACATGTTGGAAAACTTGGCGTAGCTGTGACTTATCCTGCGGTCGATCCTGACCAAGGATAAACTAACGACAAGACCGGAGATTGAAATGTACGGGATTTATGTTGTTCGGTAGAGTTTTTTTTCCCACCGATAAAGCGTCATATGGAACTTATCAAACTTCGTATTACGCGAGTGCATCAACCGGTAAAGACTTTCGGTCTACGCGACATCCATATTTAAGTACAAATACGCGCATGAGTAGTTAATTAATCTTTACTTGCCACTGTCGGGTTCGAAACAACCCACCCACTTTTTTTCTTATGCGAAAATGTATTGATGTGCATTCTACAGAAGGGTAGCAAGTAAGGGTTCATTTTGATTTTTGGCTACATAATTTACATGGTATTTTAAAGTGAACTCCTTAGGTGATCTAACAAACTTTCCAAGTAAAAATATTCAATAGTTTATTTTTTATAACAATTTTTGTCGCTGGGGTGTGAATCAACCCCAGTGTGGGGGGTAGTGTGGCAAATACGTGATACTACAGAAGTGTGACAAGTAAAGGTTAAGGCGTTACCCCCACTTGTAGCGCAAAAAAAGGCCTTTTTCATGAATTTTTTTAAAGAAAACTACAAAACTTTTTTAATCGATCAATATACCATCTTAAAGAACATATCTTGAAGAACTTTCAGTAATTTTTTTATTGAAAAATATTACATTGTTTAGTGGCAAATGGCCGTCAATGAAATAATGTTTTTATATACACGGTTTGCGGTGACCAACATTGCGGCGAAGTGGATCATCTGAAAAAAAATGCGGATGGATTTAGTCAAATATAAGTATAAACTAGTCTTTAATCGAAGGATTTTAAAAAATATTCATTTTTCACAAAATGGCGGACAGTCGAAGTTAATGGTTCGACTTTAACGAAAAAAAACGGCCGTTTTTGGCTATAAAACGGCCATTTTTTTCGAAAAAAAAAATCGAACGATTAAAGACTACATTTTTATGTATTAAATAAGCCTGCAAAATTTCAAGAAGATCGGTTCATTAGTGTTCGAGTAATGTTGGTCACCGACTTCAGAAATGCCATTTTGAGAAAAACGCGTTTAAAGTTTCAATTTCAGTTTACACGAAGAAAATGTTTTTTTTTTTTGTAAACTTACATAGAGTCATCTATTTCGGACCCATACAGAAGTATGGGCCCGGATACTTATACTTCAAAAAAATGCAATAAAAAAATCGATTTTTTCAAAATCGGAAGTGGGGGTAACCCCTTAAGGGGAGAGATACTTTTAGGCGAGGAAAAAATTGGTGATTTTCTTGATTTTTTTTTCTAAGGAAAGATTTCTTCATTTTTGAGACTTAGGGTATGTTTTGCCACTACTTTTGGCTGTTATACGGTATTTTTTATTGATGTTTAAAAATTGCGGCGGTATGGCATGGTGCTCTTATCGGGTAGCAGCGGATGCTGTCAGACGGCGTGACCCGTAGCGTCGGCGGGATTAATCTGGAAAAAAAAACAAAGGGAAGTTTTTCGTTCATTAACACTCATACGCGGAATATGAACCAAGTAAAAGTGAGAAATATAAAAAATTGATGAAATGATACGCTTTGGAACAGAGAGATTAAATTTTCTGAAAAATGGCTACCTTTGGCAAAAAAAAATTATTTTCCTAAAACATTTAGGGTCATGTTTTAGACAACAAGGTTAAAAAGATTCATACCAAATTTCATCAGAATCGGTCGATTAGTTGTTTAGCTAACGTCACGCCAGTTTTGAAATTGCAGTTTAGAAAACCGTGCCATACCTCTACCATTTTTAAAGATTAATAATTTGAAAAATCCCATGCAATAGCCAAAAGTAGTAATAAAACATACCGTAATTCTCAAAAACGGTAAAAAATATTTCCTGCAAAAAAAATCATGAAAATCTGCATTTTTTTCCTCACCTAAAGGTGAGGAAAAACGTCTTACAAGGAACATTCCTCAGGTGACACCCTTCGATTTTGTTGAAATTTGGATATGTTGTAAAGCACCGAAATGTAAGCGATACGTATTTTTTTTGATCGGCGGAAAAAACGGTTTTAAGGGCTGAAACGCACCCTCAAAAATGGGGATGTTTTTCGTCGATAACGTTTTAACGGTACGAGATATCAAAAAATTTCAAATTGCAACAATGTTTATTCTTTTGTGCGCTATACATTGGAGATGAAAACGATAATGTTATCGACGAAAAACAAAAAACACCCCTATTTTCGAGGGTCGTTTCACCCCTTAAAACTGTTTTTCCGCCGATAAAAAAAAAAATACGTATCGCTTACTTTTCGGTGCTTTATAACATATCCAAATTTCAACAAAATCGAAGGGTGTCACCTGAGGGATGTTCCTTGTTAGTTATCACTCACACAATCATTGTTCGATAGATCGCGAAAATTGCATTTTGAAAGTAAGTAAATGCTTGTACATTTTTTTCCCTTTTTTCCATAAATCTATCGTGTCAGTCACCGAGCAGAATATTAAGTACTACCCCGCCTTCGTGCCCTTTCCAGACCTCGCCCCGCCGAGTGCCATCTACAGATCGAGGGTGCTCGCAGCACGTATCACCAAGAAATAATTATCTGGCGCCGCGTCATCGGAAAAAAGACCCCGACCGAGGGAAAGAGAGCGAGAGAGAGAGAGAGAGAGAGAGAGAGAGAGAGAGAGAGAGAGAGAGAGAGAGAGAGAGAGAGAGAGAGAGAGAGAGAGAGAGGGAGGGAGAGAGAGAGAGAGAGAGAGAGAGAGAGAGACCCGATAGTCCTTGGTAGGGTAGAGCGGCAATCGCCGACCCCGTTTCACCGTCACGCGAAATCTTTGCGTCACGTTCGATCTCGCGAGACGCGGCAAGAAACCGAACGCGCGTTCCGTAAAGAGGAAGAACCCTTGAGAAGTCACCGAGACTCTTGACAACCCTAGGCTCTTGAATTTATCACCTGTACTCCTTTATCGTGTTGACAAAGAGATGGGGGGGGGGGGGGGCGAGAGCTAAAGATAGGAAGTGACGAAAGAAGGGGTGTACGCCGGCTCGACACACGAGGAACATGTAGTATGCACCGAGAGCTTTCTTGTCTTGCACTTTGCTCCGAGCAACCTTAGCCAAAAAACTCAAGAGAGCTCTTCGAATCGGGCTCGCGTTAAATAAATATCATCCAGCCAGTCAATGGAATGAAATCCGTGGCTTCTTCGTAAACATTTAATATTTTCCATTGATGATCGTAACAAGGCCAGTGTCAATTATTAAGGAATCTTCTCACGCTAGACGCTAAAAATGCTATTTTCATGAATTTTTTAGATAGGTTTGTATCATAGATATTGATATAAAATTGTCACTCTTAATAAATACACTTTCCAAATACAATTAAAAAAATGTTACTGTATTAATGTAACCCAAACAAACTTTAATAGCGCTTTTATCAAAACAACGTTTTTCGAAGGCTTGTTAATAAAATATTCGAAACTACTGAGACGATCCTTATGAAATATTAACCACATATTCTTTACAAATATAGCTATAGCACGGATCAAGGATTTTTCTAAATTTTGATATTTACTATTTTATTTGCCAAAACCAGTGAAAAAAGATGTTTTTTCGAAAAATGTCCGTCAAGATTTTTCGAAAAATGACGCGTTTAAAGTTTGTTTGGGTTACATAAATACATTAACAATTTTAAAAATGTATTTTGAAAGTGTATTTATTAAGTGTAACTTTTATGTCAATATCTATAATATGCACCTATCAAAAAAATTCATGATAATAGCTTTTTTAGTGTCTGAAGTGAGAAGACCCCTTAAGAGAGGACAGCACCACTGTGACGGCCCGAAAAAATATCATTTTTTCCGAATTTTTTTGTCTATAATATTTTTTATTTGCGATTTGGAAGAAAAGGAATGCTATTAATGTTATATTGAACTTATTTCGTGTAAATTTTTAATTGAAAACATTAAAAATTGACAACGCTATTGAGGTTAATAGAGCCTCTGTATAAAAAATGTGGTTCAACGGCCGGATCGATAACTTGACAATGGTTGGCTTGAAAAATAAAAAAGGTCCATAATCTATATAAATGTAGTTCTCGTTGTACGTAGCCGTTGTTCGAGAAAAAAAATCAACAAAACGCAGGGTGCGAAAAAGTGTAATTTGGGGGAATTTTTACGTATATTCGGGGGCATTAAAAATACTCAATTAAAAAGAAACGGCTGCGTACTACGATAGCTACTGCAATTGCGGAAGTTTAGGTTTATTTGAATTTAAAATCGGGCAATTATTTACTAACGTAAATCGTTGCGCTACCTGTTGTCACTAAATCGTCTGTACTTGATCAATTTTCAATATTTTAACTTGAAGATTTTTTCACATATTCTTGGATATATTTACTTTGAGAAAAAGAAAGAAAATCGACTTTTTTACCCATCACCGTGGCCTTAATTATCGTGCCTTAATCACGGCTACGGTCTTGAACATCTTTTATTCCGTTCCTGCCAATATTTGCCATCAGCCAGTCCCGAAAAACAATCATAAAGGGTGAGGCAGTCTCATTATGGCCACCGGGTCCACGGCAAGCGACAGCATTATTTTCCCAAGTAATTTTCAAAAACTACTCATCAAGATGTATCACGACCGCCTCGAAATGTCACTGAGCAATTGCTTCTTCTCGCGTACGGATATGACCCTCCGTACGGCGAAGTGTGCAAATCAGGGTGGCCGTCGGCCGCTGGAAGGTTCGACCCATTTCCTCGTTCATTCGTGACTACGTCAGGACATCGATCGACCGTACGGCGTTTCGAGTTCATTCAACCGTCGAGAATCGCAAGAACTTCGAAAATCTGAGAATGCCGTGCCGCAGCTCCGTCGTGAATCGATGACTTTTTACAAGTTGAAGTTAAGACGAATTGGCGCACTTATAGGATATATGCTCAGGCAAGTGCAGAACTCGAGTCTGCGACCTGACAAGATCTACGAGTTTCCTAAAGCCGTGAATATAATGGAGGTATTATATATATGGTGCACGTTCATTTTTGTTTTAACTTTTAACCACGGACCGATGTTTAAACGGTAACGGATCACCAACGACGAAAATGGATTGTCTATATCTGGAAGTACACATACTGGATCAGCGAACAGGCATTTGACTCCGGATAAGTCTATTTGTACTGCGCACACGTGTATCCACATTGATATCTGGCACGAGGCTCTTCTTTCGTGAAAATTCTATTCTCACCACATTTTCCCTTCTTCCGCAACGAGATGAACCGTACAATACATATCAATCGCGTTTACCTGATATTCCAATAAATCTCGTTGCAAGACGGATGATAGGGATTTCATGGTAGAAATCTGGATAGGAGTGCAACAAAGATGGATCGACGGTTGTTTGATAATGATATTATACCTCCCGTCTTACAGTGTGCCGTTCTGTAGACCTAGCGGTGGAATGAAATTTACTTGACTTCTTTGCAATGTTGCAGATGGATGAATCCAAGCATGTCGTTGTGTAGGCCTAGTAGGATGACCCCAAGTGTGTCGGTCTGTAGGTCTAACAACGGAATGAAATTTACTTGACTTCTTCGCAATGTTGCAGATGGATGACTCAAAGCATGTCATTGTGTAGGCCTAGTAGGATGACTCCAAGTGTCTCGTTCTGTAGACCTAATAGGATGACCCCAAGTGTGTCGTTGAGTAGGTCTAACAGCGGAATGAAATTTACTTGACTTCTTCGCAATGTTGCAGATGGATGACTCCAAGCATGTCGTTCTCTAGGCCGAGTAGGATGAGCCCAAGTGTGTCCTTCGGTAGGCCTAGCAACGGAATGAAATTTACTTGACTTCTTCGTAATATTACAAATGGATAATTCCAAGCAACTGACAATCTCTGTGTACTCCAACCCTTCGTCATCCCTTGTCTAACATGAACATGTTCGACACGGATGCCCCTGCAGTTGGTGCTATTTTCTTGTCATCGTGCACCAAACAATTTGACTTTTTTGCCCCGTCACTACATCGAGCTCTGGATTATCCAGAATGTATTTATAATATTCGTCATGTTCATTTTTTAGAACCGCCCTTTTTTCGATTTCCTGATTTTTCTATGATTTCTGATTTTACATCATTTGAATTCACGATGTTATATGATATTTTCGGATTCTTGATTATCGCATCTAGCTAAGTATTTTAGAGCATATAGATGTACAAAGTTCGCTTTTGCAATTTCTCATTTGTTTCTTTAATTATTGGTACATCGCGGAATGGAGTCTCGTTAAAGCGAATGGATTGGAAGCCAGGAACGTGTAAAAGACACATGATTCACGTTTTTCGAATACACACACGATGTTCAGCCAACCCTCTCTTTCTCTGCCTCTCTCTCTTCTATTCTCATCAGAGCTAAGCCCAGAGATGTGACGACACTCCAAAGTTTATTCTGTCAATTTGCAGTAAATTTGAGGGTTATGTAAGATAGCGAGAGCGCGGGAGTGAGAAAGGGCGAGGGTGGGGAAGAAGGGAATATAGACGAAGACTCACGGTAGCAAATAGTAGCGAACTGGGCCGAGCGAAGCTTTCGAACATATTCAGGGGTCAAGTCTATCCGCGGTCCGACGTACCGTGAAGTAGCCCCGAAGCGGAAACCTGAAGTTTGTCAGTACGCTATCTATCACTCTACGGCAATCGGTATCGCATTTTCTAATACGCCCAAGCTCTTTCCTATGTATGTATAGCTGACAAAGAGAGAGAGAGAGAAAGGGGGGGGAGGGAGGGAGCAACAAAGGAGTACGTGGGTATGCGGCTGACCTTACACCCCGAGGCCCTCAGAATTCCAATTCTACAACTGGAAGTACTTTTGTGAGGATGTAACGGTTGCGGCTAGTGAATATTCATGTATACACACACACACTTGTATCGAAAATGTGATTCAGAGATAGAATACATCCGAGCGATCGTGGAACTCCCACAGTGGCCCAGAAAATATTTTACATTTTACTGATTAATCGAACTCTTGGAATGTCATGTAGCTTCGCGTTCATTATTTCCCACTTTACCGAAGAAATTCATGTCGTTCAGATGACGGAGGCTAGTGCAGGCAAAGTTGGAGCTATTATCTACAGGTATGCGAAACGATAATCGATTATCGTACGTTTCTTGCTCGCCCTCGCTTAATAATCCGGGCTATGCAGCGAATTTGCTCGAAGGTATACGCCATGTGGCTGAGTCAGAAACTTACGGATTTCCTGACTGGCTGGTCTTGGAGGCGTACAGAAATAATCACGAGTATGAGTAATAACGATTAAAGATATTTGTAGAAAAAGATATATCCGAGAACGAGAACGAAACGAGTATCTGTGGCTTTTTGGAGGGATAACGGACGGGAATGCAGTGTCCTTACGAACATTTTCGTTTAGTCGTTTCGAGTTTACGAGCCGAGAGAAAAATATCGAGACGCGCGTTGTCCCGCAGCTCATCCGATATTGCGTAAACTCGCGTGATATTGCCATTCTAAATCCAAGCTATTCGTTCTGAAAATGTCGCTGTACTCAATTTATCTATAGCTGAAACCAATTCTACGTGTTCGAATCCACTTCGCAGCCTTCCCTCGACGCTTTCCTCGCGGCTTTCCATCTTTTTCACTCGAGGCATCGCTCCGCAAACTTGCCTCGGCCAGGCGATTCGTGCCGCGCCGTCGACGATAAATTGTTGCTCATTGAATCCCAAATGTTGGCTCGCACTGCCTCGTGAATACATTCCCAACTGCTGCAGCCAGTGCAATGTACCCGCTGAATTCACAACCGTTTCTCCGGGAATTATTCATTTTGCCGAATCATCTTCGGCTTTCGCAATGACTGTTCGGTCGACTGGAGCGGTTTGCGGGTCTTGCTTGCAGATATGTAATTGTTTCTGGCAGGAAAACGATGCTTGTGATAAATACCGGGATTACGATTACTAATGATTTGAGCATGAGGAATAGCCAAATTATTTTGAGGCTAAAAAGTAATGCCGGTCATTGGTGGTTTTTGAACGCCTTGTCGCCATGTTGGGAAATATCAATGTTCTGGGCGGAAGACACCTAAATGTATTTCGCCAACAATCCGCCAGGTGGCTACAAGCGAAGCGCTTCGCGTAAGCGAGGTAGCATCGTACGAAGATAAAAGTTCGTCCTGTGAGTTGTACCACGTACAGCAGTGCTATGCTTACAGCGTGTACTTACGCTCATGATTTTGCGATCCTTGCGAAATAACCCTTCGCACTTTAGGCCTTTTTCGCTCGGATAGTGATCTGCGTACGTTTTCCTGTCTGTTTTCCTATCAGGAAATGCGAGCAAGTGTATGTATACACTCATATACTACCTTAGCAAGTAGATAACCAACAAACAATATTTTGTTGGAATACTAAATTGAATACACTCCCTATTTTACCTCCTCAAAGACTCCAAAAACGCTGAGACATCATTTTTAATTTCCTCGTTTGTTTCTGGTTATTTCCCGATCTATTCCCTACAACTTTCCTGCTCATTTACCGCTTGTTCTCCGGCCCGTTCCTGATCAGTTTCCCAGAACGGAGACTGATACACAGGCGGTGAGGCAGTCAATCTTCCCCAAATACATGTACAGAGCTGGTAGATGCATATCAGAGGAAACTAATGCATCTGGTATTGACACGAGTGAAGGTATTTACCCTGTTCGACGCTCCGTTGCGTTGATACGTTGATCGTTAGAAAGTCAGAGGAACGTCGACACACGAGTGTATCTTGCCGAATCGGCATGATCAATTCCGTCAAAAGTCAAGCCTCGAGCGATTTGTAACCCTGATATTGGTTTTAGGCCCCACTGATGTTGACATATTGCATTCGCAATATTCTGTCTCCGATCCGAATGGCTAATTGCGGTGGCGCTCTATGAACAGTTAAAAGTATCAGTGATTCGTACCTATGATTGGAAAAATATTAAGGGGTTACCCCCACTTGCGATTTTGAAAAAATCGATTTTTTTATTGCATTTTTTTGAAGTGCAATTTGAAGTGCAGTTTTTTTTTATGCCCGGAAAAGATGACTCTATGTAAGTTTACAAAAAAAAGTATTTTCTTCGTGTAAACTGAAATTGAAACTTTAAACGCGTTTTTCTCAAAATGGCATTTCTGATGTCGGTGACCAAGATTACTCGAACACTAATGAACCGATCTTCTTTAAATTTTGCAGGCTTATTTAATACATAAAAATGTAGTCTTTAATCGTTCGATTTTTTTTTTCGGTAAAATCGAACCATTAACTTTGACTGTCCGCCATTTTGTGAAAAATGAATATTTTTTAAAATCCTTCGATTAAAGACTAGTTTATACTTATATTTGACTAAATCTATCCGCATTTTTTTTTCAGATGATCCACTTCACCGCAATGTTGGTCACCGCAAACCGTGTATATAAAAACATTATTTCATTGACGGCCATTTGCCACTAAACAATGTAATATTTTTCAATAAAAAAATTACTGAAAGTTCTTCAAGATGTGTTCTTTAAGATGGTATATTGATCGATTAAAAAAGTTTTGTAGTTTTCTTTAAAAAAAATCATGAAAAAGGCCGTTTTTGCGCTACAAGTGGGGGTAACGCCTTAATTCCAAGGCATATTGGATCCTCCACAAGACTTGTCATTCAAGAAAGACTTCTTCCTCGTAGAGTGTTGATGCGCAACAAATCGAAGAGTCATTTACGAAGCGCCAAGCCCTCAAGCATTCCATATCTTCTTGATGAGGTTCGGTGGATTTACAGCTCCGATAGCATGTTTGTCCAGCCGGCAATTTGGATTTCAAAAATGGATTTCGGTTCAGCTTTGATCGGCAAGGTACAACCTCAAGCACAGTTCAAACATCCACATTACGATAAGTGGGATAAAATTTGACCGAATTATTTCCGGCGGCATTTGGCTTGCTGTGTACACAAAATTCATCGAGGGTTGATTCTGGCATGACGACGTCTGGCGCAGTTTGAATAATAATGACAACAAGTGTTTCTTGCTCAGCGGATTTCTAGAGTTTCAGGCGGCCACTAAAGACTCAAACGCTGCTCACCCTCGTAGGTAGCCAGTTCGCCTTGTATTGTAGGCACTATTGAAGTAGCATGATAGAGGGCGAGAGAGAGAGAGATGGAGAAAGAGGACACGTATATATAAACGATCCAGATACTGGAAACGGGCATCGGAGCAGATTCTCCTTTCTCGTTCCACCATTCACGAGCATAATCTCGGATTATCCTTGCGGCCATTATACGATGGTATATAGTACATGCCATAGGCAAAGCCACATGAATATCCGAAACGGATTCTATGCGTTTCACGATTTTCGCCATTTCTCGTAAGCTTCGTACGGATAGTAACTGGCCTTGCTGCTAGTCAATAAGTACTTTATGCTGCACGTACGGCTTCACAACGTATGTCCTTAAACTAGCATACACATATACGTACGGATTAGACTGTTATATCCGGAAAGTGCAAATTTTTGGGCCATCGCTCACATTGTATTTCGATCATTCTTTTTCAACTGATACATCTTTCGATTGAGTGAAAGTTTACGGATCCATGATGTACGGGACGATCGTAACGGAATGTTACCATTTATCTCTATCTCGGAATATTTTAAGGGGCTATTCCAGTGTGAACGCTGAAAATTTGGGTGATTTTCGGGAATTTTTTGGAAGAAAAGTACTCAATTAAATGTTTCGGAAAATTAAGTATATATTTGACTATATTTGACCTATATTATATAATTTTTTCATAGAAAAATATTGGGATCCAAGCGACTTATGGGCTGCCTTCGGAGGCGCCAAAAAAAGTTCCTCCACCGCTGACATGATTCCGGCCGACCGAGTAGCTGAAACCGAAAAAGGAAAAAATATCGTTAAACTGGAAGGTGTTTCCTGTACAATGACGTAGGATTTTCGAAAAATATCATAAACTTACAAAATGGCGTAGTTATGAAAAAAGTCTGTTTTCTTGCCTATAAAATGGTCGTTTTTTTCAATGCCAAATCGTCAATTTTCATCCAATAAAAAATATCCTACGTCATTGTAGAGTAAATATATTCAAGAGTACTCAGTTCAAATTTCAAGTCAATCGGATAATTGCTCTTTGAGTTACAATTTCAGCAAATTTGAAAAATCTCATTTCGAGAAAAACGCGTTTAAAGATTTAACTATCGATTTTTGTGAGATAAAATGATATTGATATCAATGATATAAATGATAATTATATTTTTGAAAGTATAAACTGTCGAAAAAGGCAACAAAAAATTTGATTTTGTAAAAGTGTCATACTGGTATAGCCCCTTAACGGAACATGGCTACTCCATGGGAAAGTTTGGAGCTCGGCTATGAGGAGATATATATCGTTCAGGGGGACATTTAATTTCTCCTAGGTCGAGTAAGATGAGCGAGTGGTTGGAAAGGGTGCTGTTAGTACCAAATTTTTGCTGACATTAATAAAGAGCGCGTTGCGCGTATTAGTCTCTCTCTCTCTCTCTCTCTCTCTCTCTCTCTCTCTCTCTCTCTCTCTCTCTCTCCCTCTCTCTCTCTCTCACACACACACACACACACACACACACACACACACACACACACACACACACACTCCTCTATCCCTTTCGGATGGGATATAATCCAACGAACTCTAAGTAGATTATTCACGTGTTAGTCGCCCGAGCGCCTAGAGAGTACTACCCTTTCTGCCGGACCAAGCTGGTTAACATCGAAAAGTCTACTATGCGGTAATGCTCGCATCGTTTTCTATTACGTAACAGACCTTTCGCGAGTAGCAGGTTTCACGGCCAAATGAACTGATGCACTTAATAAAACTCGGTAGCCGCTTACTGACAATGTGAGATGATTGGCTATTCGAGCGTTCGCGGATGGTTCAACGTTTCCGGTGATCGCAGTTGCTGGTTCACAAAAAGCTCCAAAACCGCATGAGTATCAAAACTTTATGCATAAAATTGGGCATTATTGTGTTCACACAGCGCCCCGAAGATCCAGATGGCACATGATTAACGCCTTCATATCTTTACCTTCAAGATGGAGAGTAAGCATTTTGTGTTTTCTCGTTGTGTAAGCGAAATATATACATTTTCGCTTTCAAGCGAATTAGAATTACATCGAGCATGTAACGCCGTAAAAAACGGTTGATTTATTTTCCGTCTCAATTAACGTGGTATTTTATACAAATCCTCGTTGGGATAAAGAATTAAGGGCTTACGTGGGTTTGAATATTTCAAAAAATGATTTTTTAAATTTTATTATCTAATACAATATGTCTAGAATATTGTCCCAAAGTTTGAAGTCAATCGGAGTAAAGATCTGGGAGAGAGAGCCTTTGGGAATTTCCCCCGTTGGGAAAGACCGACCGGGAGCGACGCAGGCATATCGCATTTTTCTCAAAACACTATTTTTTAAGTCGGGGGACTCGGTTTCTCAAAAATGAATGCACCGATCTTATTGAAATTTTGCACATTTGTTCAAAATAGCATTGACTAGTGATTGAACGAAGGTTTTCTTTTCGATCATAACTAATTTGACAAGGCTATACGTAGTGTAAATTGTACCAAAAGTTGAACTATTTTGCATTCAATTCTGCCAAAAATTATTATTTTTTTTTTTCAAAATCACGAGCTATACTTATCTACAAACAGAAAAAAAAATGTTTTTTTTTAATTTCATATAAAACTATCATGAGTTATCCTGACCACCACGATGACACTTTTTTTAGGGGTCTCCGGAAACCAGGTCCCACCGCCTGAATTTCCCAAATTTTTGGATGAATTTTTATTTTAATATTGTTGGAATGTTGCTCTTTTATGTGCATCAAATTTTGAATAAAATAATTAATATATTATATTTTTTTAAATAGAGAAGATAGGCTTTTTTGGCTTTGAAACCCACGTAACTCCTTAAGGCATCATTGTTGTCTAGAGCGCTGTTCCGGAGGTGATTTGTAAGATGGAATAACTAAAGAATTAACTACAAAAATAAGTAGTCATGTTTATTAATACTTCAAGAATATGTACAAATAACAAAAAAATTATTATCATGTACTTTTGTACGTTTGTTTCCAAAATGGCGGTATGGTAAACATTGATTATAATTTTTTCCTATATTCCCGACTATTCCCCAAGTTATATATATATTTAAAAAAATTGATTTCGACTCTGCTACCAACGTTGAAAAACAGTCTACTGAAGGTGTATGCCAAACCTGAGCTCAATCGGCCAATTGGTTATCGACATATCGTGGTTGCCGATTCGAAAATCATAGTTTCGAGATAAACGCGTTTAAAGCGTTACCCCCACTTGTAGCGCAAAAAAAGGCCTTTTTCATGATTTTTTTTAAAGAAAACTACAAAACTTTTTTAATCGATCAATATACCATCTTAACGAACACATCTTGAAGAACTATCAGTAATTTTCTTATTGAAAAATATTACATTGTTTAGTGGCAAATGGCCGTCAATGAAATAATGTTTTTATATACACGGTTTGCGGTGACCAACATTGCGGCGAAGTGGATCATCTGAAAAAAAAAATGCAGATGGATTTAGTCAAATATAAGTATAAACTAGTCTTTAATCGAAAGATTTTAAAAAATATTCATTTTTCACAAAATGGCGGACAGTCAAAGTTAATGGTTCGATTTTAACAAAAAAAACGGCCGTTTTTTGGCGATAAAACGGCCATTTTTTTCGGAAAAAAAATCGAACGATTGAAGACTACATTTTTATGTATTAAATAAGCCTGCAAAATTTCAAGAAGATCGGTTTATTAGTGTTCGAGTAATCTTGGTCACCGACTTTAGAAATGCCATTTTGAGAAAAACGCGTTTAAAGTTTCAATTTCAGTTTACACGAAGAAAATATTTTTTTTTGTAAACTTACATAGAGTCATCTATTCCGGGCCCATACTTCTGTATGGGCCCGGAATAGAGGCCCGGGATACTTATACTTAAAAAAATGCAATAAAAAAAATCAATTTTTTCAAAATCGCAAGTGGTGGTAACCCCTTAAAGTTGCTGCGTCTCGACCACGCTCCCCGAGCGTACTCCTCATAATTTATACAATTCGGCTAATTCCATGGATAGAATAATAAAATGAAGAAAAAAACCCGATTTTTTCAAACTTCTAGACAACAACACTGCCTGAAGGCGTAAGATTATCAACCGAGGATAAAATTCCGTTCTTTTCTTACTAGGTATCGACAATGGAGTTACTACCGAGCCTGACGAGGTATCCCGTTCGATGATACGAGACGATTTCAATGAAACGCATATTACCTCTTTCTTGATACTTTTTCAATAAAATTTCAAATGCACCGATAAATGCGAGAGCTCGTGCGTGTCGCTGAATAAAATTTGCCTCGATCGTAACGTTGAAAGTCTTTTGAATATGATATCGTGAAAGTGGTATCGCAGATTTTGCCATTTTCTCGCGTGCTCTCGATACATTCCTACCCGTAACGCCGCTGTTCTTTAAAACTTACGTCCCGTTGAAGGCTTTTAATTTCCACGAACTTTAATATTTACTCACCAGGAAGATCTAAATTTACCATCTGCTGACGGTATCGACGGCAATTATTTGCATTGGACTTAAATTTAATAACCACGATTGATATAATATTGAGTCGATGATTATTAATATGGTGGTAACGATTATTGCAAATGGAACGAAAAGAGAATTCGATGTCCCTCGGTCAGCCTTAGCGGGGGCCTAATCGAGTTACGCAGCTGGAGGTTCGCGCCCGATTCGCTTCGGTGAAACGACATCGTATGAAAACGATATGTTATATATATATATATAGGATCAGCTCGGGTTGTGAATTATTAATTTTTTTTATGATCACCTGTACCATTGACTTCATACTCTCACAGCTGCTTGACTGGAAAAACCGCAGTGAGGCCGCAATAAAAGCAGCAATATGACATATTTTGCATCGAGATCGACGTTATATTAATTTTTCATAGTTCTTTAGTAGCTAATAAAATCTCATCGGCTAGCTTGCTGTATATGATAAAGCTACAAAAAAATTAAATTAAGTCTTAAATTTATTAATCAACTCAAATTTATGAATTAAATCAATTAATTAACAAAATTAGTTTCGTTAAAAATTAAATTAAGGGTTTACACGCCTTTCTTCGAGGGGTGGTTTCCCGCTTCAAACCGTTTTTCCGCCGATGGAGACAATACGTGTCTAATCATTTTCAATGCTTCATCACATATATCAGTTTCAAGAAAATCGAAGATTTCCTTAAGAAATGTTCCTTGTTAGTGTAGCTACGACTAAGGCGCCATTTTGTATTTTTTTCCAAAAAAGGATTTTTTGCATATCCTCGTTACGGAATCTTCAAAGTTTTCTACACTCGCAAGCAGTTTATATGAGGTCTCTAGAGTTATTGAGTGTATAAATTATTAAATAGAAATGTGACACGCGTGTCATCTCCATAAAGTGCCATATAAATAAGATGATTTTTAGAGTCGTAATTTCGCGTCAAAACTTCGGTTACTTGGCTTGAAATTTTATCAACACACTGGGATGTATTTCTACTTCATTATAGACGAAAATCAGTTCATTGTTAAGTACTCGGGTTCGTGAAAGGAATACCTTAAGACTGCTGTGGCCGCAATGGAAGTTAAGGAGTTACGTGGGTTTCGAAGCCAAAAATAGCATATTTCCTGCATAAAAAAATACAATAGATAAATTATTTGATTCAAAATGTTAAGCGCATAAGAGAGCAACATTTCAACAATATTTTTTAAAAAATCATAAAAAAGTTTGCGAATTCAGCCCGTGAGACCTGGTTTCCGGAAACCCCTAAAAAAGTGTCCTCGTGGTGGTCAGGATAACTCGTGATAGCTTTATCTGAAATTGAAAAAACAATTTTTTTTCTGCTATTAGATAAGTACAGCTCGTGATTGAAAGAAGGATTTTTTTAAATTGAGATTTGAATTTTTGGCATTTGTATGCAAAATAGTTCAATTTTTGGTATAATTTTCACTACATATAGCCTTGTGGAATTAGTTGTAATCGAAAAAAACCTTCGTTCAATCACTAGTCAACGCTATTTTGAAGAAGTGTGCGAAATTTCAATAAGATCGGTGCATATTAGTTTTTGATAAATCGTGTCCACCGACTTCAAAAATAGTGTTTTGAGAAGAATGCGATATACCTGCGTGGCTCCTGGCCGGTCTTTCCCAACGGGGAGGATTCCCAAAGGCTCTCTCTCCTAGACTTTTACTCCGATTGACTTAAGGGGTTAGGCCACAGTAAATGGTATAAAATCATGTGCGGATTTAAGATTTTTTTTCGTATGAAAAAGTGATTCACTCATAAAATTAATTACACATCTATTTAATATGAATATCAAGCTGTTAAAAAATATATTTTTTTTTTCGATGTACAAAATGGCCGACCACTCGAAACTTCTCGAAACAGCTTTTTTCCAATTGGCATGAAAAATAACTTCAACAATTTTTCACTCGATTTACTTCAAATTTAAAAGTTATGTTCCTAATTGCATTTCGCACAGAAGCACGTACGGAATTTCTGATTAATCGAAAACTTTTCATTTTATGAGCAGTTTATGAGCAGTTATAACGAATTTTTTCACTGAAAATTCATTTCTTAAGTTCAAATACCTACAACTTTTGAATAAAACAATATTTTTTAAATTCCGTACGTACGTTCTCTAGGCATTCTAATGTAGATTGACGAGAATTTTTGTTTTTTGTTCTAGGTAAAAAATTGTGGATGCTAAATGTCACGCCGCGGAGCGCCTAAAAAAAGATAACAAAAGAAGATATTAGTAGTCGGCCATTTTGTACATCGAAAAAAAATATATATATTTTTTCTAACAGGTTGATATTCATACTAAACAGATGTGTAATTAATTTCATGAGCGAATCACTTTTTCATGCGAAAAAAAATTGTTAAATTCGCACATGATTTTATACTTGTTACTGTGGCCTAACCCCTTAAAACTTTGGGAGAATATTCTAGACACGTTGAACTATAAGATAATAAAATATGAATAAATGGATTTCAAATTTTCAAACCCACGCCCTTAAGTTAGATTAGCGAAGTGCGAGCATGGAGTGATGGACAAGGGTTCAATTGGCAAGGGTAATACGAAAGAATACTGCGTTGGAACTCAGGAAATGAAAACAGTATAGAGGCATGACCGGTCGATTAAAATTCAATTTAGACAAGCAAGAATATTGGGGGCACAAAGAACTTCCACGTCGAATATAAGTACTTACGTCTAGGAATTGCGAAATTATGCAAACTATGTACCCAGTTTTTTTTCTCGTAATTTCTGGTAATTAGGAATCATTCCGTACGCGACTGTTACCTCAAGCTCGTCCGTGCGGCTATAAAAGTACAGCTATGAAATTTAAAGTTACTAATATTCCTTTCATAAAGAATTAATGGCTACAGTAGCACGTGGTGCGTTGTTTGTTATAAGACGAGGAAAATCTTTCTTTGTTCACGAGACAAGTATCATTGTATCCGTCGTTCTGAGTTCTGACTTTTATGACATTTCGCTGAGGATTTCTCATTTGTAAGGAAAGCGTGCGATTCGCAGCTCCCTTGTTTTCCGTTTAACATCTGGCAAAGTCACGAATTTCCCTTCCTCGTAGCACAGAAAACGCGGACTGCACGTAGATGGAGAGGGAGAGAAGGAAATTCAGAGAGCCCTGGATCATAATTATCTGAGAATGGTTTGAAACTGCTGCTGGGTTGTTCTCGCGTCGACGAACTCCACAGTATAGTTGGAAATCGTAGTATCGTAGCTGGTTATACGCGCATTATATATCCACCGTATAATATTACTGTTGAAATACGAGGGGGGAAGTCCAAGTGCACGGAGAGGCTCTGAAACATGTTATGGTCTGACTCGTTATCTAAATTCTAATAAACATAAGTGTGAGTGTATGGAAAATGGGGGAAGCAACTGCCCAATAAACTTGAGTACAATCACTCCTGTCAAAACTACAGTCTATACGTTAGATAATATAAAGTAATGTGTTGGAACTTATGCTGAATCGTACTTTATTACAGATGTCAGTTATTTGTAACGTTGGTTTGTGCTGCATGAAGGCAGTATTTTTTTCCACAAATTTGAAAAGGTTTTTACATTTTTTATTATTATTCTACAGACGTGGATGCCTTAAATTTGGTACTTTTTATCAAATGTATACATTATGGGGTTTACGTCATGAGTACGCAGATGAGTACGTCTGTGAAAACAGTCTAATGATACTTATAACATTAGCCGAGTTATAGAATTTTGCTTTTGAAATTGGCAACCACGATGGCTCGATAACCAATTGGCCTATTGCGCTCAGATTTGGCGATTGGGGTAGAATATCCATAAGTCGAATATCCATAAATCGAATTTCCATAACCGAATGTCCATAAGTACGAATATCCATAAGTGAGTATAAAGCAGAAATGAGTGCCAGAAATGGCGGGAGGTAGAGAAAAAGTGAGTATAGAGGGAACCCAAACAAACACCCCCAAACAAACCCAAACGAAGTCACTTATCTCTACCTCCCGCCATTTCTGGTACTCATTTCTACTCCATAATCACTTATGGATACTGGACTTACGGATATTTGTACTTATGAATATTCGACTAATGTATATTTCACTTAGATGTGATTCGACTTAGGGATATTCGACTTAGGGATATTTGACTTATGGATATCCGAGTTATGGATATTCGACTTATGGATATTCGACTTATGGATATTCGTACTTGTGGATATTCGTACTTATGGATATTCGTACTTATGGATATTCGACTTATGGGATATTCGACTTATGGATATTCGACTTATGGATATTCGACTTATGGATATTCGTACTTATGGATATTCGTACTTATGGACATTCGACTTATGGATATTCACTTATGGATATTCGATGACAGTGGATTTGGCATACGCCTTCAGTATACTTTATTTCAACGTTGGTAGCAGAATTCAGTCGAAGTAATTTTTTTTCATATACAATTCGTAGAATTGTCAGAAAATGGGAAAAATGTATAATCAAAGCTTATCAATTAGTTATAAGTTATTTTGCAAAGGTTTTTTTTTTCATTGAATCTGGTACCAAACATCACAACACTCATACAGATTAAGAATTTGTTTGGTTTTTTCTGATTCATATAACGTCCACAACACTGGTCGCCAATTGGTTTGTTTTCGCTTTTCCCGCGTTGTAAACAAATCTTTATCATGATGCGCTTATCAAATTATTATCCCGTACAAAAGTACATGATGATACTTTTTCATTTTATTCGTAGACATTCTTGAAGGGTCAATAAACATTTCTATTACTTTTTTAAGTGCACTTTTTAGTTATTCGATACTAAAAATTACTTCCCGAACAGCGCTGTAGACAATACTGCCTTTCGATAAATATACTTGCGACAAGATCAGCAAGGCATTGAATGTTGTCCATTTGCAACATTTGTCATTGAACGTTGTATCATTTAACACTTCGTCTGTAAACGTTTTTCCGGTACCTTCCGTCTGTAAACCTGGGTATTTCAAGTCCTGCCGTTCTGTCACGCAGTTAATACATTCAATTTTTTTAAATCCATGCTAGTTTCCGAAACATTCAATTTAATATATCAATCATAAAATTATAGGAAAATAATTTTGTTCATATTTTTGTGGTTAAATAAATGAAGCAACTTATTGGGAAAGTAGTTTTGCCTCGGACCCGAAATACCCAGGTTTACATACGAAGTATTAAAGTAGATATGTTTTGCAAGTCTTACTCGAACGTATCATCAAAAGCGTTAACGAATCTTCTCACTTTAGACGCTAAAAAAGGCTATTTCCATGAATTTTTTTGATAGGTTTATATTATAGATATTGATATAAAAGTTTTCACACTCAACAAATACACTTTCGAAATAAATTAAAAAAAAAACAGTATTTATATAAGTCACTATTTATAGATGAAAATGGTAGTTAAAAAATGTCCTAAAAAAATTGTAGGTCTGCGCTGTTGATGAAATCTCGGAGATGAATCATCCGAAACATAAAAATCAAACGGTTCTAGATTCAGTGTGTTAATGGCTATAGCGCATATCATGCGATTTTTCATTTATGCAAAAATAACAAAATGGCGAACATTTTTCGAAAAAACAAAAAAACTTCTTTTTCACCGTTGTTGGCAAAAAATAATAAATATCCAAATTTTCAAAAAATCCTTGATATGCGCTATAACTATAGTTGTGAAGAATATGTGGTTAAAATTCCATAATTCATAATTTCGGAAAAACGTTGTTTCGAGAAAAACGCGTTTAAAGTTTATTTGGGTTACATAAATACATAAAACTTTTTTTTAAATGTATTTCGAAAGTGTATTTATTAAGTGTAACAACTTTCATATCAATATCTATAATATAAACGTATCAAAAAAAATTCACGAAAATAGCCTTTTTTAGCGTCTAAAGAGAGAAGACCCCTAAAAACAAACGTTGGCTGTGTTCATTTCAAACTCTCCATAGTTTCCTTGTAATTATCCTCTCATAGGGGAACTGTCCAGTGATACATTAATTGAATTCAAGACTTGCAAACCTCGTGACAAATAATTTCGCGTTCGTGTTATGCAACTGCTCTTCCTCGCCGATTAACGCGGTCCTCTAGTTTCTCGGCTGTTTTTTACGGCTTTTTCAATAATTTTTTACGGGCAAAGCATCGAAATAATCAATCTCATTGTTTTTGCATAATCTTTATTAACATTTAAATAAGCTTTACAAATTTTTTGAAGTCAAAATATATAATAGAATAAGAGTTATAGTGGCCGACAGGAAGACATCAAGTAAAAGAGGTGCTTGACGGTGACCAAGATTGCGGCTGTTCTGCTTATCTGAAATAAAAAAAACCAAACGGCATTTTAATCTTCATATTTAAGACTAGCGATTGAACTAGAGTGAATTCTAAATTACAAAAATTGACTTTTTTTATACACTTTTGAAAATTACATTCTATTTTTTACTCATTTTTTCTTAAGTTTTTCGCTCGTACAAAAAAAACTATCGAAGCAATCATGATAATCCTAGTTCAATCGCTGGCTTATAACATATTAAAGATGCTGTATAAATTTGATCAAGATCGGTGCAGTAGTTTCTGAAATATCGTGGTCACCGTTTCGAAAAATGGTGTTTCGAGAAAAACGCGTTTGAAAGTATACCTGCTCCGTATACCTGCTCCGTTCCAGGGCCGTAACTTGTGAACCACTTCGAATATCGAAAAATCCTTTGGCACACATTTTCTACACATATTGTAGATGTGATTTACGAAAAAAAAAAATCGATTTTTTCGACCCGCGAAACTAGAGGACCGCCTTAATCTCAATCATAGATAAGCATCGTAACGATATTTGTTTAATGATGCAACGACAATTTTTTTCCCCGATATTTTGATATCGATCCTTTCGTTTCTCGCAACATATGCATGCCGCGTCGATTGCACTTGAAATTCCGAGTTTACGGACCAAGTGGAGCGGTGGTAGGCGCTGCCATTGAGCGGAAAATGAAATGGATGACAGCTCGCAGAGCAAAGTATACAAAACTTCCCTGGAATACAAACACGCCGCAAAGAAGAAGCATAAAGGAAAAGCCCGGCAGAGAGGGGGGGGCGATGGCAAGAGAAGCATACAAGAGGAAGGGGGATGTAGGAATGCCGAGAAATCATTGATGTATATAGAGAGTGTCTCAAAAGTATCGATCAAGTTTTGCAACTCGGATGAGTTCTGAAATCCTGAAGAGAAAGAATACCATTGCTTAATCAGTAATGGCTTCAATCATCTTTCGCTGCATCCTCACAATAAAACGACACCGTTCACCCTTTGAGCCGGTTATGTCTAATTCACCAACGTTCCATTGACGATAATCCAATGAGGGTAAAAATGAAAATGCCAATACGTTGGAGGAAAAAATGAACAAGGACTTTCCTTTGTATCATTTTGTAATGTGATGACTTTCAATCTTGATTCATGGACCTTTATGTCGCAGAGCTTGGCACACACTGTATATAAATATCCATATCTATATATGTTTACATTTACGAACACTAGGAGAGGAATGCAAGGGGGGTGACGTTGCGACCATACGGGACGCCAAAGAGGAAAGAGATACGTGTATGCAGATATACGAAAACTTGCTTTGGGTCTGGTGCCTTTGCCGTCGTCCGCCGGAAGCAATTTCTTCGTCATGGGACCACGCGCAACCGTATCACACGTAAACATATATATATATATATATATATAATGAACATATATGAGGAAGCCGGTGTCAGTATTGCACTCGTCTATTGCAGTATCCTGAGGCATGTATCACGGTAGCTTTGTACAGCGAGTCTGGGAAAGAGGGCTCCGCCATTTCTTTGAGGGCACACGTATCATCATTCTCTTTCCGTATATTGTGGTTCTGCGTTGAGGTTCGGTTAGCATTGGTTAACATTGTGTATCAGGCCACTGATATACAAGGAACTATTGAAAAAATCATACTGCATACTTTTAGTAGATGATAAACGATAATTAATCACCAAAACCTCAGGACACTCATCTTGCAATGTCGATCAAACTCACCCTACCAGAACGATCTTCATCATATCGATGGCATTTCAATTATTGTTTCCATACAATACGCCCTGTAAAATCTGCGAAATATTACGCGACAAGAGCTACTAAGAAAGTTTGATGCCAGTAAAAGTTTTTTTTTAAACCTGACCGTTTGTCAATATAAGGCAGAGGACTCATACAAAATGACTGCATCGAACTATTGCATTTTGTAAATAAAATAGCCAACAAGAGTTCTGAAAGCTACCGTGTAGGTGTACCTGCTGTAAATTATGACAAAAATCGTATATGTCGCTATCCCTATAGGGATTTGATAGAAACGCTGCATGTAGGGAGTCTACATTGGACTCCAAGTGGATTCTGCACTGTGTCCCGATCGACGTCGTTCGAGAATTTGAAATATGCAACGGGAATTTGTTGGAACTCCCGAAAAAAATATTCTTTCGTGATCTCGTGCACAAATTTGTTGGGAAGTCCGAAGATGCACCCATGTGTCTATGGGGATTTGTTAGAGACACCGCAAACAGGGAGTCCTCATTGTGATTCAATTGGATCCTGCACTGTTCCCCGATGAACGCTGTTTGAGAATTCTTACCACGTTCCAATTGAAAATATGTGAAAAGTCACGAGAAGAAACTCGGTGTGTTGAAACATAACCTGCACGCTTCGCGAGTGTGTAGGTGTGTGATGATATTATGTCAAAGTGCAGTAAAGTGCACAACGAACGATAATTACAGTGGATTTTCAGCAATGTGAATCAAATCGATGTTTACGATGTACCTTTTTAAGCGATTTATACTCTTTTGAGATAAGATTTATACTTTTCTTACGATTCAGTTATTTTGTATGTTTATTTATTTTGTTTGAAAAATTCCACGTACGGAATGCGAGGGGATCCATCAGGAATCATATCGGATGCTGTGCGATGATGTGGGAATCGTTTAGGATCCAAATTGGATTCGTACATTGGATTCCAATGAGGAATCCCGATTGGAATCCAACGCATGAGCTTGACGGATCCAATGCGATGGCCCATTGGATCCCTATCAGGAAGTGGGAACAAGTATGGGAATCCAATTGGATTCCTACAACAATTTCTGCGGTAGGCAGAGGTGCGATGTCGCTAAAAACAAGATGCAAGGGGAACTGAAGATTGGATTAATCTTCCCCATCAATGAGTATCATATCGTCCAGGTTCCCAAAAGATCGTCCACTTCGAAAGATTGGAAACTCGTGTGATCTTACCGGAAATAGAAAGACTACAGCAAGCTATGCGCACATTGACACCGAACGCAAACCCCGGAGTTTTTCGAGCACAGCCCTATACACCTCACCAGGTATTTTGCTCTCTTGTATCTCCCCTTTACGAGCCGAAGGTCGTATGTTCCGTAAAAAAGTTACGTTCGCGTACACGAGGACACGTATGTCATAGGGTAGAGGAGATTGCTCGATGGAATGAGGATGAGCAGAGAGAAGAGAGCGCTGAGGCAGAGGGAATTTTTAAAATGAGGGTTTTCTTGGCTCGGATGTTGTACCTGAGCGTTAGGGTATGCTGCGATCATAGCGGTGAACCTACATCAACGAATACGACGATGCTTGCCTGGAGTCTTTGGCCTGAATCTTGTTTCGCGGTGGCTCACTCCCCCGATAGTTTTCCCTCCCTTTACCTTTACCATTTTGCGCGGCTCGGCATGGCACTTGTGTTATTGAGCTTGTAAGAGGAGTACAATCTTGGGGGGTGAGCCCCCTGAGAGCTCTGGCTGCACCCCTAATTCTGCCTCGGTATTTTACATCGGACTGGCTTGGGTCAAAGGCAAGGTTGGAACCATCGACCGTTGAGTACCCAGAACGATAGGCCGCGGATAAATATAAATGGCGAAGAACGAGTATAAACTGATGGTGAAGTAGCTAACAAACCAAAACAAACAAACAAGATGGTTCACTGTCTGACATTGAACAAGATAGATCAATCTTACAACAGGAGTTAGATTAAGGGGCTATACCAGTGTGAACGCTGAACATTTGGGTGATTTTCGGGAAGTTTTTGGAAGAAAAGTACTCAATTAAATATTTCGGAAACTTAAGAATATATTTGGCTATATTTGACCAATATTGCATAATTTTGTCATAGAAAAATATTGAGATCCAAGCGACTCATGCGTTGCCTTCGAAGGCGCGAAAAAAAGTTCCTCCACTGCTGACATGATTTCGGCCGATTGAGTAGCTGAAACCGAAAAAGGAAAAAATTTCGTTAAACTGGAAGGTCTTTCCTGTAGAATGACGTAGGATTTTCGAAAAATATCAAAATCTAATAAAATGGCGTAGTTATGACAAAAAGTCTGTTTTCTTGCCTATAAAATGGTCGTTTTTTTTCAATGCCAAATCGTCAATTTTCATCCAATCAAAAATATCCTACGTCATTGTAGAGTAAATATATTCAAGAGTACTCAGTTCAAATTTCAAGTCAATCGGATAATTGCTCTTTGAGTTACAATGTCAGCAAATGAAATAAATCTCATTTCGAGAAAAACGCGTTTGAAGATTTAACTATCGATTTTTGCAAGATAAAATGATTAGAGATACGGCATTGAAATGTTTACAGGATATTCTTGAAATTATAAACTGTCGAAAAAGGCAAAAAAATCGATTTTTTGAATGTGTCACACTGGTATAGCCCCTTAAGGGGCAAAAAAATAAGTCAATATGCGATGGTACAAGATCATCAATTTTGTGGCTGACCAGCGGTATGTACACATCTGTGGCAATTTTAAGCTAGTCTCTGATTTTTACTCGTGTCTTATGTGCATAATAGCCCGCCATGTAAAAATAGAGACAAAAGGTAAAAACCAAAGCATGCTGTAGGCAACTGGAATATTTACTCCATCTGCTGATTTCGTTGTAAGGTTTGAGTTGAGCTTTGAGAACTTGATAGTAATTAAAGTGGCTCGTTATTTTGGGAAAATAATTTTGAGCAAAATCAATGTGTATGAATAATCTTAAGCCGTTAACCCCACTTGCAGCGCAAAAAAGGCCTTTTTCATGAATTTTTTAAAAGAAAACTACAAAACTTTTTTAATCGATCAATATACCATCTTAAAGAACACATCTTGAAGAACTTTCAGTAATTTTTTTATTGAAAAATATTACATTGTTTAGTGGCAAATGGTCGTCAATGAAATAATGTTTTTATATACACGGTTTGCGGTGACCAACATTGCGGCGAAGTGGATCATCTGAAAAAAAATGCGGATGGATTTAGTCAAATATAAGTATAAACTAGTCTTTAATCGAAGGATTTTAAAAAATATTCATTTTTCACAAAATGGCGGACAGTCAAAGTTAATGGTTCGATTTTAACGAAAAAAAACGGCCGTTTTTTGGCTATAAAACGGCCATTTTTTTCGAAAAAAAAAATCGAACGATTAAAGACTACATTTTTATGTATTAAATAAGCCTGAAAAATTTCAAGAAGATCGGTTCATTAGTGTTCGAGTAATCTTGGTCACCGACTTCAGAAATGCCATTTTGAGAAAAACGCGTTTAAAGTTTCAATTTCAGTTTACACGAAGAAAATATTTTTTTTGTAAACTTACATAGAGTCATCTATTCCGGGCCCATACAGAAGTATGGGCCCGGATACTTATACTTCAAAAAAATGCAATAAAAAAAATCGATTTTTTCAAAATCGCAAGTGGGGGTAACCCCTTAAGATCATGAGACATCAAATCCCAATATTCGTTCCTAGAACCTAAGGAGCTGATAAAAGTTCATTTCGCGCTATGAGGAACTTCCCCGCTGTTACTTCGTCCGTTATGAATATCATCGCGGCACATCTCTATGTCCCTTAGCTCATCTCAAAATGCTATAATTATGACCGCGGTGGGTGGCGTTCTTTTGCTGGTATAAAACGTGGTGAAGCCACTACAATGTCGTTCTTCTTACTTGAGATACGGCCGCTGGTATGCTCGGCCTGAACTACCGCGAATCCCTCTGGTGTATGTGGACTCAGAATTACTACGAATGAAGTGCTTAATCTTAATAAACTTCAAGTTCCTGCGTCTCCCCCCTTGGGCCATGTGACCTTCGTCGTGCGCAAAGAACTCGAGCGAAATGCCAGTTTCCGGGGCACCAAGCTCACTTCCTCGAGGTAGAACGCTCCTCGTTTTTCTCTACGTTCCATATACCATGCTGCATGACCAAGATCGTGCTTGCAATAGATTTTAAAATTTTCATGGAAGTAAAATCCGTGGGAATTTTTCGGTAGGTTTTATATCACGTCTGTTTATTGGGCTCGATCAACGGTCTCGGTAAATTGATTGGCCAACGTGATAAAATGCAGATTCCTGTAGACTACTCAGGTCTAACCATGATTAGTCAGAGTACTCATTAGTAGGCCCGCGGAGGCTGTCCAGTCCTTTTCAGGATCACCACTGCACAGTGTCCTGCTACTGTCAGCTAGGGTATGACGATTGTAGACTGGAACTTCTTGGAATTGTTGCTACTCGGCCAATTTGAATTCTACAAAACTCACCGCCTAGTTGTGTAATCAAAATGCCTACAATGAAAATCAATTTTTTTGTTACTTTGCGGGGAAAGTGGATAAGTAGAACAAAGCAGAAGACGAATCACTTTTTTAATGGCGGTGCGAACAACCAAAGTATATACATCGAAAGCTTGTACAGGAACGATAGCTTTTCCTTTGAAAGCATTATCGAATCAAGACGCTGACGTAGCATTTGGAAACTGCACAACATAGCACGTTTGTCTGGAATCCCCCAATATACGAATAGACCTTTAAATGAATTTCATAACGGCTATATTGCGCTGTACATATCTCCGATGTTCCTCGAAGGTGACCAACACGGGCCAGGGAGGATCGAGGAACGTGCAAATAACGAACGCCTCTCACCCCTGTTACGAACATTCCTGTGCGCTTTGGTTAACAGAGAGGCTGTCGTGCATCTACAACTATGCATGTAGCTTAGGCGCGTACAGTTCCTAGACTAGGGTGCACTATCGCATCCTGCGCTTGACTTGGATTGCCATGCTGGGTGTCCAAGGCTCCCTTGAGCTGGTACCACGCTGGTTCGACTCGACATCCTACATACACCATTGACAGGGTCCATTCCTTCCACCTCGTAAAATTTTCCGACCACCGCATTCAATCCCACTGCAAATAAACCACCGATATTCACGGATGAGGATGGGAAAGCTGATGATATTCTAGCGTTGATTCGGCATCATGCTGATCACCCATGTTTTTTAAGTGCCCCTTGAAATCTAATTAACGTATTTGTTCAAGCAAGCGCTGTAAAAGATTAGAAGTACGACAACCCTCATATTATCTACCCCTGCGTTAGTGGCATACGTTCAACCTCCAAGCGATTGTTTCTTGTGGATTATTCATGAACCTTCAGCCGTCAGAATTCCGCGAGGACGTCGATGAATTCGTGCCTGAAGAATTCTCGCCTCTTTCCTCCTTGCGTTGAGCTCTGAGAGCCTCGGAAATATTCCTGACAGTAGGTATTTCGAGTTTACGATGCAGACATTCTCCTGCTATGTAATGCTTCTCCCATTGCATCTTCGTTCGTTCACTAATCTGAGGGACCGGCACGTACGCAACTAAAGCAAGCTTTTTTCTCGACAAACTGGAGCGAACTGTTTTTTACGTTCTGTCACTTTGGAAAATGGTTTTTTCCGTACATCCCAGGCAAGCTTGGAAAACACAGTGACGACGGACTTTCATCGTTTTTAAAGCATCTGGAAAAAAAGCAGATGATAATCCTGGCGGCAAGAGCACCGCGGAAGAGCTAGCGATGAGTGAGATGAGAGTGCAGCACATTGAGGTAAACCTTGGGCAACGGCCAGTATAATCTACCTGGCAGCATTAGCTACGGTTATGTATAACTCAATGTGTATGATGGCGAAGCATGGGAGTGAAAAGAATCACAAGGGTAAGGAGTCTTTGAATAATGCCCACGAACCCTTGCATCTTTTAACCGGAATAGCCTATGTCACACGAGTGGTCTACAGATACGTACACATACCCTCATACGGACTCCCTCATACGGATTTCACTGTTCATCATTGTGATGCAAAATTTACAAAAGGCTATAGCGAAATTCTGACTTTGAAAGTCTCTGCAACAGGCTCATTCGAAATAAGAATGCTGAAGGCTTTATCGTTGTGAACTCAAAGCACAATTTGGGCTTACAGCTGTCAGATCTTCGCTGTAGGCGTGTTTGTAATGGAGTCCGGATACAGTTATATGACGATAAACGTATGAACATGAACATGCTGCAAAGCTTTTCAAGCACATGCTTATTCATTATAAATTGCCTTGATAACCTATTCATAATTGACCCAAGTTTCTGATTGATTAATTTGCTTTTAACGACGCCTAATCGCACCGATCATCTGAAGTGTCATATGAGGTTTATGAAATGTGGGAACAGAGAATGCCTACAGAATTACCTCGGGACTGTTCGATTTCGATACAATAAGCGGTGCTGCATTGGTAGAAATGTATTGATTGTATATTCAGTAGGATGTAGTAGGTCGCGTGCATATTTTATGGATATGAAAATTGGTAATTATCAAAGTGGAAAAGCATGCTCCGAAAGTGACACGAACATTCAATTGTCGGGGTGTATGTAATTGTTAACTAGGTATAATTCTTATTTGTGCTCGCGGCGTATTAAGGCCTTAGGCCACAGTAACGGGTATAAAATCATGCGCGAATTTAACAATTTTTTTTTCGTATGACAAATTCACTCGTAAAATTAATTACACGTGTATTTAGTATGAATATCAAGCTGTTAGAAAAAATATATATATATTTTTTTCGATGTACAAAATGGCCGACCACTAATATTTTCTTTTGTCATCTTTTTTTAAGCGCTCCGCGGCGTGACATTTAGCGTCCACAATTTTTCAACTAGAACAAAAAACAAACATGCTCGTCAATCTACATTAGAATACCTAGAGAAGTACGTACGGAATTTAAAAAATATTATTTTATTCAAAAGTTGTACGTATTTGAACTTAAGAAATGAATTTTCAGTGAAAAAATTCGTTATAACTGCTCATAATCTGCTCATACAATGAAAACTTTTCGATTAATCAGAAATTCCGTACGTACTTCTCTGCGAAATGCAATCAGGAACATAACTTTTAAATTTGAAGTAAATCGAGTGAAAATTGTCGAAGTTATTTGTCACGTCAATTGGAAAAAAGCTGTTTCATGAAGTTTCGAGTAGACGAAAATTTCGTACATCAAAAAAAAATCTAACAGCTTGATATTCATACTAAATAGGTGTGTAATTAATTTTATGAGTGAATCACTTTTTGAATCACAAAAATTGTAAAATTCGCACATGATTTTATACCCGTTACTGTGGCGTAAGGCCTTAACACGTGCAGTCATCGAAGGAATAGTAAACACAAATTTGAACAATTACAAAAGACAAAAAAACTAACCAAGATATTTGCACATTTTTTATCATCCAGATTCTCTCATTTGTAAATTTCTTCAAATTGTCTTCGCAAAATGTTCCGGTCCCTTTCGTTCCATTCTCCTCGATAGGCGACAGCATCACCCTATGCAGGTTGGTTCAAGCCAACATGGAAGGTCTGACTTTCTCTCTGCTCAGTATGCGAGTCGGACAATTTGAAATTAAATTTCTTAGACGTCCTGTCGTCGAGCCTTGGCTTGCTCCTTCGCACCCCTGAGGCCAACGCCGGTACCTCGTAATGGTCGTCGGGACGTTTTTTGTGATACGCAAAAACCCTCGTGGAAAACCTCTCGACCCTCCAACCGCTGCGGGAAGTTCCAAAAAAAAAAATTCAAATGAGGTGGTTGAATCCCGCGAGATATGTCGACGACGTGGACCAGAGTAGGCAGCTCACTTCCGCGGGCTAAGTTACACCCTAGAATTTTACCGCTGTCGTTACGCCTCCCATTCTCAATGCACAAGTGCCACTAGACGAAGACAGTGACACCGAGTGTGAGATGGAGGATGGCAGATTTGAAAAATTGCAATTTTGCGCTTGTGACATTCTCACCTTGGATAATGTAAAAAAAACGAATACGGTTTTGCCTTGACATGAACGTTCGTCGTGATGGCTCTTTCGGTTCTGAAAAAAATCACCGGATTTGAATAATTCATGAGCCTCCGATTTTTAAGCACGCGGACACATGAGCACATTCCACTACATGGAATCTGTTTTTATTCAATTACATGAGACCAAAGGACGCATATTATTGATCAAGGTCTTATAGTCGAAATGAAATAACGTCTTTGAGGAAGTGTGGGCAAATTCGTATTAACATATTAGAACAGTAATTACTCAGCTGGCATTAATATCTTATCAGTCTATCTGAAAGGAAGTTTACTCCCTATTCAATATGCTGCTTGCATGATTAAAATAACACATTTTTGCACAACAAGCTTTGCCAGAGTCAGCCATCAATGTATTGATAGTCTTCCTTAACCTCTATCGTAAGTTGACATTGTTCTAATACTGACTGGTTCCCATCCAACAGTCGTTAATTATTTAGCTGATTTCCCCAGGACCATTTCCCCATCTACCGCAACCTGGTCTGATCCTCGCTCTATCTCTCGATTCCCATTGAAATAAAGCCATACTCACCGACGAGATCGAGATTATTTAATTACATCCGCGAATAAACGAATTGAACCAACAAATCCGATAATCCAGGGCTCATCGTGTAATTCGTGGAAGATATTATCTCGCCTACTGGTCGTTGAAAGAATCGCCCGCTGTCCACACTGCAGCATTGACAAATGAACCTAATAATAGTATCTTCCAACCCACTCGATGGGCGATGAGGGTAAATGTCTAGAATCGGGGCTTCTGACCAAAAACGTCAACAAATTTTGTTTTGCCATGAGCAGCTTCAATTGGTCTCCACTAATGATATTTCGTCGGCGGAGGCTAAGAATTTTTATTGATTTTATGAATTTTGGGTTTTTTTAAATTAGTAGTAGTGGTGTGTGTGTGTGTGTGTGTGTGTGTGTGTGTGTGTGTGTGTGTGTGTGTGTGTGCGTACGTGCATGCGTGTGTGTCGTATGTGCATGTTTTTTTTAATTAACATTTTTTTTAAAAGCAAAAAAAGTCTCTGGGGTTTAAAATAAGGGTGGAAATTGTCTTCCGCCGAGTTGTATAATCATAAGAAAGTACCCTGAAAAATATCAGCTCGGTAAAAAAATGTTCAACCCCTTTCTGGTCAGGTGCCCCGATTCTAGACATTTACCCTTTTTTCTTCGGTCGAGTAATTACCTAATTAGTAATCATCGTGCTAATTAATCCCAGATGCGCCCATTCTCTAAAGCGTCAATGAAAAATTCGTTTGTTCAATTTAAAGCAAAGTTGCACAGAGTAACTGGCCACGCACTGCAGAGCAGATGCCGAAAAACAAAATCTCATTAAAGTTCGTCAATGGAACCGCGCTAGTCTCATATACCCCACACTATTACAACACCATTGGACTGAATCCTATTATATAGCTAAAACCCGACGAATGCATAATACACCCCAGGAATTCCACTCTTCTTCTATGGAGTTGGGGATACTCGAGTCACTCGTTATCATAGCAATATCCCTGCAGTCGATCGACGCACTTGCATATCAAGCTACCAAATCGCGAACAAGAGCTGTTACGTGCCCTAGAGAGAACGAGCCTGTCATCGCATCATCGGTTCTCAAATCCTGACAGTACTGAATCTCGAAATGCGGGTTGTTGTGTACGTGGGGGGGGGGGGGGGGGCAAGCACTTCTGCATGTGTGTTCGAGAGTGTCCAGTGTGACCTGTGGGATGGTAGTACCTCAACGTACGTCTCCACTACACCCAGAAGCCGATGGGGCTAGGCATCGAAGCACTCCAGTCCAGCCCGCTCGCCGCCCTCAGTCGCCGTCTCACTGTTTTGTTCCCACTCCATCTCGATAGATAGAACTCCGAGCCACTTGACAAAGCGTCAAGCTCCAATCAGATGCACACACGCGCATCCTCGCACAGGCGCACCGACACGCATATGCGCACATACAGACTCGCGCGCACAACCCAAAGCCCAGGCCAGTAAACGTCAGGTGCACGACTCTTCGAATGACGGAGTGCCAGCAATACAATTCTAGAAGGGTCGTTCCTGCCGAATCCTCTCACGCATACTGCCGCACCCAGGGCTTTCTATCTACTCTCACTCCTCTATACACAGCCACATACGTATGCATACGTAGATATGCATCCTTAAGACCCTATCGAGCGTGCGTGCTCGATTATTTTACGCTATCATGCGAGCCCTTGACGCAAATTCCTCAGCTCCTAGTATCGCGGTACATAACAAGAGATGGCTGAGCCATGAACATGAATGGATGACGTGACGAATTCAGATCGCGCATTTGGCAAATACTACGAAAACCGGTTTGTACGAGCTGTTCATTATGTTGTACTTATCCAATTCAGGACTTCTGAATGGATCTGCATATTTCCTTCCGCTCGTCGGATATTTGATTACCTGCAGATGATTGTAGTCGTTTTTGGACTCTTGTGCATCTGTACAATGTTTGTTCTGATTCTGGCTAATTAACTCTTCACTTCGTTCGCAAACACTCGAAGTGTGATGAGCATCCCGGGCAACGAAGCGGGAAAGATACACCACTAAATCCTGCACTATGCAGGAGAATCTGTGATTCGGTTGGATCGTTTGTACATGATTCGAGAATAGCGAGAATGGTTCGCAATTATCGCTGCGAAAATTTACGAAATCGGCAATCTGAGGAAGCAAGCTCGTGTACAATTCATGGCAATTGAATTCATGGTGAATGTCTCTCGTTAAGGCAAACCCCCACTTGTAGCGCAAAAAAGGCCTTTTTCGTGAATTTTTTTTAAAGAAAAATATACCAATATACCATCTTAAAGAACACATCTTGAAGAACTTTCAGTAATTTTTTTATTGAAAAATATTACATTGTTTAGTGGCAAATGGCCGTCAATGAAATAATGTTTTTATATACACGGTTTGCGGTGACCAACATTGCGGCGAAGTGGATCATCTGAAAAAAAAATGCGGATGGATTTAGTCAAATATAAGTATAAACTAGTCTTTAATCGAAGGATTTTTAAAAATATTCATTTTTCACAAAATGGCGGACAGTCAAAGTTAATGGTTCGATTTTAACGAAAAAAAACGGCCGTTTTTTGGCTATAAAACGGCCATTTTTTTTCGAAAAAAAAATCGAACGATTCAAGACTACGTTTTTATGTATTAAATAAGCCTGCAAAATTTCAAGAAGATCGGTTCATTAGTGTTCGAGTAATCTTGGTCACCGATTTCAGAAATGCCATTTTGAGAAAAACGCGTTTAAAGTTTCAATTTCAGTTTAGACGAAGAAAATATTTTTTTTGTAAACTTACATAGAGTCATCTATTCCGGGCCCATACTTCTGTATGGGCCCGGATACTTATACTTCAAAAAAATGCAATAAAAAAAATCGATTTCTTCAAAATCGCAAGTGGGGTTAACCCCTTAATTCCGATAGTCAATAACGCTGAACGAACTTCAAACGTAATCATCGATGAATAACTTCGGGGATCCTGATTGATATATAATACCTGAGTTTGCGTGATTAAGTACCCTCGTGCCGGACTCTCCTGGTCTGTCGAGAGATAGAAGCTCTCTATCAAACGTGCGATCGCGCTTGGCACTATCGGTGACAGGCCTTTGAACCCTAATTCGTTAGATTTTTCAATTGCGGACATCCGGACGAAGTGTCCTCAATCTGTTGTCGAGTCATTGCCAGTGAGCTTCTCATTGACACGAAGCTTCGAGTGGATCGGATATTCCATAAACTCGAATGCAATTAAGATTTAATCTAGTTTTCGACCCCATGCTGCACGTGACTCGGAACGATGATGCTTCATCAACAGCCGATGGTCGAAGCTTTCTCACTCGGCTCATCGATGGTGCATATTTATGAATAATCCGGAAATGAATTTACGCAATGCCGCGTTGGTGGGGAGGCTTTGCGAATGGCGTAAATTGCCAATGCGTACTGACCCAACGACTCGTACGGTCAATTGGATGATAATATGAAAACCGGTCACGATACGTCGATACGCCGTAACAAGCAATCCTCTCGAGAGAAAATGAGGTCCTCGTCTCGTATGCAGATACGCATTTCAATGCTCAAAGCAACGCTCGAGATCGATTGTCTCGGCGGTATCAAACTCGATGCCTCTTCGGCTGCAGCCGCGATCCATGAGTTCCCCCATCCGTTCCAATCGGACGACAGTCGATCCATCGCAGCGTTCACAGTCCGCTGGTTCACTCGAGTCCCGTCGTTGTCAATTTCTTCGTCAATTCCGTCACTCGATTGCACTCCGTGGCCTACTCGTCCCGGTGACAAGCATCGTTCTCTCATGCTGGCTGGCGGATTCTCCAGCTCGTCACTCGCGATGACCCATCGAACGAAGCACCCTGCTTCGATCTCATACCTATCCGAAAACTCAGTCTCGATGGGACTAATTTTCGTGCCAGGCTGTTCCTATTTGACGTCAACTGGCTGGAACGTTCGCCGTTCCGTTGCATCTCAATCACTTCCTAATTATTGCATTATTTCTCGATTTTGACGGCTATCGTTGACTATTGACGAACTCTCAAACGCAAAAACCGTTGCACGTGAACGTTTATCCTTGACATTCTTCCAATCGTTCCAACAATCACGAAGTACCGCCCGGGAAAAAAATTTCATGTCTGAGTGGATATGTTCATATATGTTTCAGATATTGTCATATATGTATCAGATATATTCATATCTGACATTTTACAGTATCATATATGATTAGGTCTGATCATATTCCACATCATATATGCATATATAAGATCATATCTGATCAGATACGGTATCTGGCCTGACCATATATGAACTCATATCTGTTTATATCTGACTAAGTACCAAAGAGAGTTGGTACCGTAAATTCGTATCTGAACATACATTATGTGATATCTGAACGTATCTGTTCGTATAAGATCATATCCGATGAAATACGGTACCAGACTCTGCTATATAGATCTCATATATGTTTTTATTTGGTCAAGTACCAAGGCGAGTTGGCAGCGCGAAACCATATCTGAACATATATGATGTGATATATAAGCAGGTACGTTCATATAAAATTCTATTCCATCAGATACGATACCAAACGTGGAAAATATACGAAGTCTTATACACCCATACCTTATCGTATATGCAGTTCAGTTGTTCACACATGAAAACCCGGGAAAAAATTTCATGTCTGATTGGATATGTTCATATATGTTTCAGATATTGTCATATATGTATCAGATATATTCATATCTGACATTTTACAGTATCATATATGATTAGGTCTGATCAGATTCCACATCATATATGCATATATAAGATCATATATGAACTCATATCTGTATATATAAGACCATATATGAACTCATATCTGTTTATATCTGACTAAGTACCAAGGAGAGTTGGTACCGTAAATTCGTATCTGAACATACATGATGTGATATCTGAACGTATCTGTTCATATAAGATCATATCCGATCAAATACGGTACCAGACTCTGCTATATAGATCTCATATATGTTTTTATCTGGTCAAGTACCAAGGCGAGTTGGCAGCGCGAAACCATATCTGAACATATATGATGTGATATATGAGCAGGTACGTTCATATAAAATTCTATTCCATCAGATACGATATCAAACCCGGAAAATATACGAAGTCTTATACACCCATACCTTATCGTATATGCAGTTCAGTTGTTCTCACATGAAAACGTCTAAATATATGAAACGATATCCCATCAGATACGGCATCTCACCTGACTGTATTATATGGGATCATGTGAGTTACTATAATATTGTTAATTATTAACACGTCGAGTGATGACGTGTAAACCCGCTCTATATATGTGAACATTTTAATATCTTCAGGACTGCTCTAATAAGGTTTGCTCTGTTTCAACAGGGTAAGATTTGCTCTGATATAGTCGGAGTCATACCTGGTCTGATAGTTCGGATAAACTATGATTATATCATATGGGCAGGTCTATTGTTCATAGATGTCCAGGTCTACTGGGATCCACGGTATTTTATTCTTATATATTCAGATCTGGTCCGGTAGGATGAAATCTGTCTGACAAGATCAGATTTGGTCTAATAAGATTAGATCTGTCCGACATGATCAGATCTGGCCCAAAAAAATCAGATCTGGTCCAACAAGATCAGATCTTGCCTACGGATTGGAACTGGTCAGACCTGCTGCAATATGGACGGGTCTACTCTCGAAATTATAAAAATGGCTCTGATATGAGCATACATGCTCAGATATAAGCATACATGATCTGTCATGACATTACATGATCAGACCTGGCCATTTTTCTTGTCTGATCATATCTGATTCTACAGATATGATTCAGATACATTCAGATATATTCAGATATGAACTTTTTTTCCTGGGCGATCATTCGAGCCCTTCCAATGGTATCTCGATGTGAACATTTGCAGGTGTTTCGAACATAAAAATTGACAATGTGGGGGGAAAGTGTTTTTCTCGTATAAAATGGCATTTCAATGGGCAACTCGAATGCCTGGGGGAAACGATATCAGTGAAATGGGAGCTGTCTGAGAAAAATCGTTGAACATCCAAGTATCTATCGTGCTCGTCTTCTCGTTGCTCACAAAGTATATATACTTTGTCTCTGATTCGCTCGAATCCCTCGTATCTAACGAACCGCCTCGAGCGTTCGATAAACGCGAATTTGCCGATTCTCATGGATGGATACAGTGTGGAGGTACATGTTGGAACGTAGCTCTTTTTCCAGTCGTTTTCGGAAACGGAGCGTGGCTTTCCCGTACGGTTATTGCTCGGTCTCTTCCGTTCTTCGCTGCTCTGGATTCCTGGCTGTTGACAGTGATTGATGTTGAATCTAATGGTTATCCGTCGACGCGAGTGCCGCGGCGATCGACAACGGATCATTCTTGCGTGGCCCAGTGACCGCGAGCCAATTCCTAGCCTTTTCAGCCCTGTGCCCCGCTATAATCGTTCAGCTTTGTAGAGCTTCGTGTTTCGGTCGAATGAACAGCTCTCCAGGGAAGCATTCTTTGTCTATCCGCGGTTGATTTATATTTTAACAATGATTTTAAAGCGTCACATGGTTTTTAGGGTTCCCCGTGTATAAAGCACTGGGTCGGCAAATATTTCCGCACTTCAGCTATTTCAACACTGAGATCCGCGATTATGATGACACTCAGAGTAGTCAAATGTATTCTTTAAGGGGCTATACCAGTGTGAACGCTAAAAATTTGGGTGGTTTTCGGGAATTTTTTGGAAGAAAAGTACTCAATTGAATGTTTCGGAAAATTAAGAATATATTTGACTATATTTGACCTGTATTGCATAATTTTTTCATAGAAAAATATTGAGATCCAAGCCACTTATGCGCTGTCTTCGGAGGTGCAAAAAAGTTCCTCCACTGCTGACATGATTCCGGCCGATTGAGTAGCTGAAACCGAAAAAGGAAAAAATGTCGTGAAACTGGAAGGTATTTTCCGTACAATGACGTAGGATTTTCGAAAAATATCAAAATCTAACAAAACGGCGTAGTTATGAAAAAACGTCTGTTTTCTCGCCTATAAAATGGTCGTTTTTTTCAATGCCAAATCGTCAATTTTCATCCAATCAAAAATATCCTACGTCATTGTAGAGTAAATATAATCAAGAGTACTTGGTTCAAATTTCAAGTCAATCGGATAATTGCTCTTTGAGTTACAATGTCAGCAAATTTGAAAAATCTCATTTCGAGAAAAACGCGTTTAAAGATTTAACCATCAATCGAACAGTAATCGGCAGTATTAGAGATACGGCCTTGAAATTTTTACAGGATATTCTTGAAAGTAACTGTCGAAAAAGGCAAAAAGAATCGATTTCTTGAAGGTGTCACACTGGTATAACTCTTTAAATAGGCATAGAAGACGAATTTGATGTACTTTGGAAAAAATTGTACACCTTACCTATTGATGCGGTCGTACTTTGGCGTGTCAACGTGACTGAACATAGCATCTGTACTTGACTGACGATGGATTTAGGAATCACCGTCTCCAACAACATCAGCGATCTTATCTCAGTGATGTCATCGAACTATCTAAAGTATATACGGCTGCATACTTCATTCCTATTAGGTTACAAGGCTATGAAATACAAAATCTGCTTTGTGTACGTATTGTTTGGAACGGCCCATCTTCATCCTCGATTGATATTCTGATTGACGTTGCATAAGCAAGGTTTACTTACAGCGCAGTCGTTGATGCCTCTAATTGTTCCTTATCTTGCCGTTTATCGACCCAAATTCCTATTTGTTGATTAAATTTTGGTTCTCAGTACATTTTGCTCCTGGGAGATCATCGGGACTTCATACTAGCTCGATACCCATATAGGGTCGCCTGTCGTAACAAAAATGCCAGCATTCAGCCATTGAACGGTTTGCTGATAAACGGCCAATAATTCGTCGACCAGCATTGGGGTACTGTAGGCGGATGAACGGCTTGCCAGATCTATGCCAGCCATTCGTAGGCCAATACTATCGCACCGATAATATGGCGATCAGCATTGGGGTATCGTAGGCAGATGAACGGCTTGCCAGATCTATGCCAGCCATTGGTGGGCCAATATCATCGCACCGATAATATGGCGATCAGCATTGGGGTATCGTAGGCGGATGAACGGCTTGCCAGATCTATTCCAGCCATTGATGGTTTGTTTTTGGGCGTTTTACAAATGCAGGTCGTTAAACTGTAACACGTAAAAACAAGGGATAAGGTTTCGAAAAGCATATCCTACTGATGAAGCTGAAACTTTGTACCGACCTTCTTTTCAATATTTTAAGAGAACCTTTAAAAGGATATTGGCGACTAGCAATAGTTTTCGATATATCGGATATTGAAAGTTATTTATTGTACTGCGCTTCTACTATATTAAATAAATCCAAACAAAGCCATCCCACATGGCAAGTGATATGCACATACGGGCGAGCACTGTTTGCCAGGAAGCAGCGCGGCCGGAGGAGTGGGGTGTATCTATGGGATATATAGATATACTCGTATGGCGTGAAATAATAAACTTTACAATGCGATGTATGGAAAACTATTGCTAGTCGTCAAAAATCCGTTAACGGTTTCTCTTAGGATAATGAGAGGAAGTTCGGTGCAAAATTTCAGCTCGATCAGAGGAGTATGCTTTTCGGAACTTCACCCAAAACGAGCGAGTTATTTTTACAGCCTAAATGGACCAAAAAAATTGTCGGTAAACTTTAATGTCACGAATAAAATTATCGGCATAAAAGTAAGGAACGAACAAACGATGGGTTCTGTAAGTGTTAAAATGGCTAAGTGGGTAGGGCGCTCGACACTAGAACGAAAGGCGCAGGTTCGATCCCGATGAAAGGTAAACATTTGAACAATGCAGGAACTGTTTTTAATGCAATTATTCTATGTACATGGACATAAGTAAAGCATAAGAAAACAAAAAAGATACTACTAGAATTTTTATATTCATAATTTGTCAATTTTTTGTTTTTCATTTCCGGCAGAAGATCCGACAGCCGTTGCTGGGCCAATATGGGCGTATGATAGTTGGCCCAGTCTTAGCAGCCATTCATGGTTTACCATTACCAACCATGCATGGTGCGGATCTGGCCCGTTTATATAGCCATTACCGCGCCATCGTTTGTTCTCTGGCAACCAGTCGTGGACCATTACTGTGCCGATTGTAAAACCCTATTTGGGTACAAAGAATTGTTGATGAAGAATTGAAGCATTGTTTCCTACACAGTGCGTAGTAGACGGCCAATCGATATTACACAAAGCACGACGAAAGTTTCCAAGTGCCCAATAACGCGTACGACTCCTTTCCGTCGTCGGCTCAATACTCTATTCTTTTTAAGTTCCCTCCATCCTACGGCTCATCACCGATCTGATTTTCCGAGGACTGGGAAACTCCTTTCCCAGTCGTCTAGGTTTTTTTTACTCATCAGCAAGACGATGAGGATGACTTAATTATTGAGTGCAATTTGATCGCGTGCTGCCATGCTGCGCAATGGACCTTGCAATCTCGAGTATCGGAAAAAGTTTCTTTCGGAAGTATTCATTTTTTATCCACTTTTAATTTCATATAGTTCCCAGTCAGAATAAACTCCTGTCATGCTATCATTATACGAACGAAGTACGTAGTCTCCGTAGTAATTGGCTCGTCAATGTAATCGGGAAATTCTCTGATGAGCCATAAAAGAGAAAAAAATAAGCTGGGAGAAATGCTTCCGCGAATTATCGATCTCATTGTATGCACCAATCGTATAAGCGAGGCAGTTGTAGCTCGAGTTTCAAGCTCTTGCGGAAATTCCAACGTCGAAGTCTGAGTTCCCGGCATTGAAGCCCCCTGACTATCTCGTTTGCTCATATCCCGTATACCGCAAGTACATCTGGAGGATGATATCAAGTTTTTCGCTACGTGTTATGAAGACTACTTTCATACACCTTTAGGGTCCTGCTCCCCCTCATGAATGTTCCCGGACAAACTTAAACTGCGTGTCAGCAATGTAAGAATGCTGCATTTGCTTCCACTCTCTGTAGCCTCCTTACAATGCGTTCTTCACTGACACCCTTCAACGGAACGAGTCGCACGAAGTGTAACTGCTGCTGCAAATTTTCTCCCCGCAACGTTCCCGAGGACTTTATTCTCGCAGTGCTCCCATCCGAACGATCTATTTAGAAGTAATGGAAAAAAGAACAAAATATGATCGCCATTGCCGTCGAATATCATTCAGTGCTTCTTAAGGGGTTACGCCACTCTAGAGGCCGAAAAAATAGACTTTTTAGGGATTTTTTTTTTTTTTAAACTACAAAGTAGATCGAGATTACAAAAAAAAGTGTTTATCATATGTATCAGTGACGTATACAATAATTTTTTTGAAGCGATTCATTTCAAAATGGCGGCTGTGCCGCGTTTTCGCGATAACGTCTCTGTTTTTCCAGGGTCCACGGCCGGACAAACAACTCCTGTAATGTTTGAATTATAATGAGCCAATGATTTTTTTTCGATTATATATAATAACCGCTATAGAAGTACGTAGGATTTTTTCGATATATTGATTTTTGGCCAAATGGCGCACTTCTAAAGTGGAAAGTGGAAAATTTGACAAAAAAATCGTCAGATAATTGTTAATAACAAATGAACTGTGCGATATAAAAAAAAATCCTACGTACTTTCATAGACAATGTATTTTTCAAGATATATTCACCATTTCAAGTGAATTGGTTGAAAATTGTCTGAGTTATGTTTCCGGCCAACTCAAGAAATGCAGGTTTGATATAAACGCTGCACAGCGGCCATTTTTAAATTAATCGCTTCGAAAAAATTATTGTATACAGTCACTGATATGTATGATAAACACCCTTTTTTGTAATCTCGATTTATTTTGTAGTTTTTCTGAAGAAAAAAAAGTCCCCAAAGAGCCTTTTTTGGCCTCTAGAGTGGCCTGAGGCCTTAAGGGGGAGGTACCTTTCGGCGAAGAAAAAAACGCTGATTTGCAAGATTTTTTTTAACATCTATTTCTTCACCATTTTTTAGACTTAAGGTATGTTTTATTATACTACTTTAGGCTACTACATGGTATTTTATTTATTTATTAATCTTGGAAAATGGCGTAGGAATGGCATGGTCTTCTGAATGGGTTGCGGTGGATGTTGTCAGACGGCGCGACACGTAGCGTCGGCGGGATGAATCTGAAAAAATACCAACGAAGATTTTTCTCTCATTAACACTCATACGCAGAATATGAACCAAGAAAAAGTGAGAAATGTTAAAAATCGATGAAATGCTACGCTTTGAAACAAAGAGACGAAATTTTCCGAAAGAAATTGCTACATTTTGCAATCAAAAATACTTTTTTTAATCTTCAAGAACATTTAGGTTCATGCCTTAGACAATAAGATCTTATAACATTGTCTTGAACAATATTGACACCAAATTTCATCAGAATCGGTCGATTAGCTTTTTAGCTATACGTCACGCCAGTTTTAAAAACGCACTTAGAAGACCGTGCCATACCACCGCCATTTTTAAAGATTGATCAAGTAAGAAAATACTCCGTAACAGCCAAAAGTAGTAATAAAACTTACCCCAAGTCTGAAAAAGAGGTGAAGAAATCTTTACGGTTAAGAGACTATACCAGTGGGAACGCTGAAAGATTTGGTGATTTTCGGGGATTTTTGGGAGAAAAGTACTTAATTAAATATTTCGGAAAATTGAGAATATATTTGGCTATATTTGACCTATATTACATCATTTTTTCATACAAAAATATTGAGATCCAAGTGACTAATGCGCTGCCTTCGGAGGCGCCAAAAAAAGTTCCTCCACTGCTGACATGATTCCGGCCGATTGAGTAGCTGAAACCGAAAAAGGAAAAAATGTCGTTAAACTGGAAGGTATTTCCTGTACAATGATGTAGGATTTTCAAAAAATATCAAAATCTAACAAAATTGCGTAGTTATGAAAAGAAGTCTGTTTTCTTGCCTATGAAATGGTCGCTTTTTTCAATGCCAAATCGTCAATTTTCATCCAATCAAAAATATCCTAAATCATTGTAGAGTAAATATATTCAAGAGTACTCAATTCAAATTTCAAGTCAAACGCATAATTGCTCTTTGAGTTACAATGTCAGCAAATTTGAAAAATCTCATTTCGAGAAAAACGCGTTCAACGCGGTCCTCTAGTTTCTCGGCTGTTTTTTTACGGCTTTTTCAATAGTTTTTTACGGGCAAAGCATCGAAATTATCAATCTCATTGTTTTTGCATAATCTTTATTAACATTTAAATAAGTTTTACAAATTTTTTGAAGTCAAAATATATAATAGAATAAAGGTTATAGTGGCCGACAGGAAGACATAGAGTAAAAGAGGTGCTTGACGGTGACCAAGATTGCGGCTGTTCTGCTTATCTGAAATCAAAAAACCAAACGGCATTTTAATCTTCATATTTAAGACTAGCGATTGAATTAAAGTGAATTCTAAATTACAAAAATTGACTTTTTTATACACTTTTGAAAATTACATTCTATTTTTTACTCATTTTTTCTTAAGTTTTTCGCTCGTACAAAAAAAAACTATCGAAGCAATCATGATAATCCTAGTTCAATCGCTGGCTTATAACATATTAAAGATGCTGTATAAATTTGAACAAGATCGGTGCAGTAGTTTCTGAAATATCGTGGTCACCGTTTCGAAAAATGGTGATTCGAGAAAAACGCGTTTGAAAGTACACCTGCTCCGTATACCTGCTCCGTTCCAGGGCCGTAACGTGTGAACCACTTCGAATATCGAAAAATCCTTTGGCACACATTTTCTACACAGGTTGTAGATGTGATTTATGAAAAAAAAATCGATTTTTTCGTCCCGAGAAACTGGAGGCCGCCTTAAAGATTTGACTATCGATTTTTGCAAGATAAAATGATTAGACATACGGCCTTGAAATTTTTACAGGATATTCTTGAAAGTATGAACTGTCGGAAAGGGCAAAAAAAATCGATTTTTTAAAAGTGTCACACTGGTATAGCCCCTTTGAAAAAACATGAAAATCAGAAAATGATTTCCTCCCCTAAAGGCACCCGCCCCCTTAAGAGTCCAAATAATCAATTTAACGTGTCAACTCTCCGTTTCTGCACGTTTTATTCCCTCCTGTAAACTTGCCAGATGTTCCAGGATTCGAGTGCTTCGGTTTTTCATTTCCGCTTTGTCGAAGTGCAAACTGAATTGACGATGCCAGTGCAGATTGCCATCCGTGGCAAAATGAACAATTGTAACGAGAAAAAAGATTGATATCAACAAACTGAGTCTAATCAATGTCTTTTCTCGATAATGGAAACGTCTTCATCTCCAGCTGTCACATCATTGAAACAACGGCATTCGGTTTGCCATGGGCATGCATTCGAGTGTTCCATGTGCGTTGGTAGTTTCCGGTTCGACATGAGTCCACAGAGCACACTAGGGAGGTGACCGCGAGGCGAAAAAATCAATGAACGAGTTGCTCGCCCTTCCCTCGACCAACAAACGAATGCGATAACGTTCTCGTCGACCGGCTCATTCATTGGTGAACTCGACCTCACCTGGATTCTCTTTCATGCTAGTGACACTCTTGGACACCCGAATAGTTTAACGATCGTTCGAGGCCCTCTTACCTTTGCTTCTATGATCGCGACGTCGGTGTGATCCTAGACGAGACACTTTACCGTGGATAAGGGTCGTAAAATGGCGCTCAACATAACGGAAAACCAGAAGGAGGATTCGCACGAGTAATGTGATAGTGACACGCATCAAATGTTGAAATGATCCACCCTTGTTTGGTGGTGGTGCGAGAGTAATCGCTACCGGATGTCGTTCCAGATCGTGTGTTATATTCGCCTGTGTTTTGCGAAGACGCCTCTTCGTGTTAACGAGCCCCAGACATTGCGATAACGCCGTTAGGATGGCATAAAACTCGAGAGACAATGGAGGCTCTCGTGCAAGGTTGGACGTGCTTTGAGAATAAATAGCAATGCTTGGACGCCAAATCGTGTCAAATATCTTTTTCGAATCGGACAAGGTTACGGATCAAACGGAGACCAACGCGACGCTTCGTCGAAGTTGTTGTTTTTTTGTCTCCTCTTTCCAAATGAAACAGCATGATCTCGTAACTCGTAAATACGAATTACCATTCGAATATTCCGAATGAAAGGTTTCGATTGTAAGCCATGACACCATCGTGCCGGGTGAAAATATCGATTTTTTCTCCATTTTTTCAAAGTATACATATTCAAAAAAATGTGAAAAAAATGGTCAAGTTAAAATATTGTAAATTGCGAGCAGGTAGCACAATGATTTACGTATGCTTAAACTTTCAATCGCGTTTTTCTCGAAACGAATTTTTTCGGCCTGGCCGGAATCGTAACTCTAGCTACAATTGTCCGGTTTTCGATCTGAAAAAAAATTCCGTAATTTCAGTAGCCATAGTTGTACATAGCCGACTTTTTATTAAGAATTTTTTAAGCCCCCAAATATGAGTAAACATTTCGCTGTAATGTACTTTTTTTTTACTATTCGCTATTTTACGGTTTTTTTTCTTTCGACAAAACGGCGTCGAACAACGAAAAGTACATTTATGTACAGGGGGTCATGTTGTGAATGGATTATCCTGCAACTTTCGATAGGCCCTACTATATGCGGGAATTTCAGTTTAGTAAAAGTCCCACGGTTTGTGAGATAAAAATCATCTGCTTTTGGTTTTTCGCATGCCATTTCTGCAAATGACAATATTTTTTGTCCGGATTTTTTAAACTCTTGGTTATTCGCTTTATCTAGAAAAGTCTTCTTTTAAGACTTAAATGTTAGGGAAATTATGGAAAAAGGTCTTTTGCAGAATTTTCATACGAACCAATTCGAACATCTGACTGATAGCATACGGTGTAAAAAAATGTACTACGAATATCGTGCCAATTACTTTCAAAAGTTGCTTAGTTATTGTCGATTCATATCATTTGTAGAAATGGCATGTGAAGAAGCAAAAGCAGATGATTTTAACAAAAAGAAATAAAGCCCAAAATCGCGAAAACCGTGGGACTTTTACTCGACTAAAATTCCAGCATATAGTAGGACATGATTTGGCCTGTCGATAGTTACAGGATTATCCATTTTTAAGAGTCTGTAGATTATAAAACTTCTTTATTTTTATCGATCCGGTCGTTGGACCTCATTTTTTATACAGAGGCTCGATTACATCTCAATAACGTTGCTAATTTTTATTTTGTTTAAATAAAAATTAACACGAACTAAGTTTAATGTATGCTTAATTACATATATTTTCTAACCCAAATATATAATCTGATGAATAAAAAAAATCGGAAAGAACGACCTTTTTCGGCCCGTTGCAGTGTTGTCCTTTTTTAAGGGGTTAGGACAATTTTTCCTTTTAGAAAAATTTGCCTAAAAAATCGCCAGATAATTGTTAAATAATAACAAGTGAACTATGCAATAAAAAAAATCCTACGTACTTCCATAGACAATATATTTTTCAAGATATATTCAACATTTCAAGTGAATCGGTTGAAAATTGTCTGAGGTATGTTTCCGGCCAACTTAAAAAAATGCAGTTTTGAGATATACGCTGCACAGCCCCCATTTTGAAATTAATCGCTTCAAAAAATAATTCTATACAGTCACGGATATGTATGATAAACACCCTTTTTTTATCTGGATTTAGTTTGTAGTTTTTTTGAAAAAAAAAAAATCCCCAAAAAGCCTATTTCTTCGGCCTCAGAGTGGGCTAAGGCCTTAAGGCGGGAGCCTGAATTAGAAGGTCCAAAAAAGCTATTTTTCGGGAATTTTGTTTACAAGATAAAAAAACAAGTGAGCCCAGTGAACATTGAGGTATCTTTTCATGTATATTTGAAATGTATAAAAAAAATGTTCAACATGAAACAATAAATGACTGCAGATTTATCAGCCTATTCCACGTGCGTCTTGCCACTGCATTCCCCAATCGGCGGGAAATATACTGCTCGTCATTCTTGGCTGAATCAAATAAACCAATAAAATGTTCAATTGTCATATATTTTTCTTCTGGGTGAATTAAGAAGCTGAAAAAAAACGTGAAATTATAACTTTTCTCAGGTTTGAAAAAAATGTGTTAAAAAAAATACTTTAACATGCTCTAGAAATTATTTAAAAAGACTTTTTCAACAACTTTTTTAATTCACTTCGAAGAGATTTTCATGCTGAAGAAAATAAACTTTAGTTTGATTCAATAGGTCATTGAGTTCTTCTGCCACACGCCCTCCAATTTGGAAAAATCGTGAAAATGAAAACTGCATAAAACGCGCTTCAAAGTTTTCAATAGGAGGAAACATCAATATAAAAAATCAATAGCTTCTCTGCTTTCTGCTTTCTATTTTATAAAATATTTACAATCGGCTTCTGTAACTTTGTAAATACATTCTTGGTCATCTTGCTCACTGATTGTTCTCCATTGAGCAAAATACAATTGCGGTGCAAAGAATAAACTCAATTCGAAAACATTGCGCAGGAGCGGTGAAAATCAGGGCTCAAAGTGACCCCAGTTTGTGTGCACGAGCGCCGTAGCGTACAGGATATAATGAAGTTCGCTTTTGAGGGTAAAGTGAGCAAAAGCATAATACTTAATGTACACATGTGCGGGTCCGACTGCTGACAAGCAAGGGGCGTAACTCGAAGAACTTAATACGCGGGCCGAAGTTAATACGGTGTGAACGAGGCTCTTTCGTTCGCAACAATTCGACACGTACGTAATATCCCACTCTTCACTGAGGCTAGCTGCGGAGCGGTGTTAAGCTCAGAGTGTGCATTGTACATGCGTCGGTTAGCCGGGGAATGCAACTGCAAGTGGTACTGGTGCGTTAACCGCATGCCCGTACATCCGTGAGGCGATCACAGCCGGAGATTGCGGCCTAATTATCGTTAATGAGATTTTGCAGATTGATATTTAGGGCTCGTGCTTGTGTACGTTGCGTAGTAACCGTTACAGTGGTAAACGCTGGAGAGCCTCTGCGCGAGCATTAGTGAAAACGGTCATAACAGCTCCAAGTTGAATATATTCACAAGCCTATTTGCGATCAAGTAGATGCATTCATTCGTATATAATAAAAACTGCGTTCCACCTACTCGATGAACTTGTCGAAGCTTCTGTTTCGTTTTTTTTAATGTTTCGCTGCGTGACAGTAAGGGAGCCAGTGAAGGAAAAAGTGAGAGCGACAGAGAGAGGGAGAAAGGGGGACGTGGGTTTATTTGACTGTTGCCAACAAATGATTTCCGTGGAATATTAAGGCTTTAAGCCACATTAACGTGTATAGAATCATGTAAAAATTTAACCATTTTTTTCGGATGAAAAAGTGATTCACTCATAAAATTAATTACACCTCTATTAAGGGGTTACCCCCACTTGCGATTTTGAAAAAATCGATTTTTTATTGCATTTTTTTGAAGTGCAATTTGAAGTGCAGTATTTTTTTTTTTTTTTTTTTGATGCCCGGAATAGATGACTCTATGTAAGTTTACAAAAAAAAATATTTTCTTCGTGTAAACTGAAATTGAAACTTTAAACGCGTTTTTCTCAAAATGGCATTTCTGAAGTCGGTGACCAAGATTACTCGAACACTAATGAACCGATCTTCTTGAAATTTTGCAGGCTTATTTAATACATAAAAATGTAGTCTTTAATCGTTCGATTTTATTTTTCGAAAAAAATGGCCGTTTTATAGCCAAAAAACGGCCGTTTTTTTCGTTAAAATCGAACCATTAACTTTGACTGTCCGCCATTTTGTGAAAAATGAATATTTTTTGAAATCCTTCGATTAAAGACTATTTTATACTTATATTGGACTAAATCCATCCGCATTTTTTTTTCAGATGATCCACTTCGCCGCAATGTTGGTCACCGCAAACCGTGTATATAAAAACATTATTTCATTGACGGCCATTTGCCACTAAACAATGTAATATTTTTCAATAAAAAAATTACTGAAAGTTCTTCAAGATGTGTTCTTTAAGATGGTATATTGATCGATTAAAAAAGTTTTGTAGTTTTCTTTAAAAAAATTCATGAAAAAGGCCTTTTTTGCGCTGCAAGTGGGGGTAACGCCTTTAGTATGAATGTCTGGTTTAGTATGGCCGACTACTAATATTTTCTTTTGTTATCTTTTTTTAGGCGCTCCGCGACGTGACATTTAGCATCCACAATTTTATACCTAGAACAAAAAACAAAAATTCTCGTCAATCTACGTTAGAATATCTAGAGAAGTACGTACGGAATTTAAAAAATATTGTTTTATGCAAAATTTGTAGGTATTTGAACTTAAGAAATGAATTTTCAGTGAAAAATTTCGTTACAACTGCTAATAAACTGCTTATAAAATGAAAAGTTTTCGATTAATCAGAAATTCCGTACGTGCTTCTCTGCGAAATGCAATTAGGAACATAACTTTTAAATTTGAAGTAAATCGAGTGAAAATTGTTGAAGTTCTTTGTCACGCCATTTGAAAAAAGGTGTTTCGAGAAGTTTAGAGTGGTCGGCCATTTTGTAAATCGGAAAAAAATTTCTAACAGCTTGATATTCATACTAAATAGATGTGTAATTAATTTAATGAGTAAATCACTTTTTCATGCGAATTCTTAAATTCGCAGATGATTTTATACCCGTTACTGTGGCCTAAGGCCTTAATTGAAAAGTATCGTTTCATAAATTTTATGGAAATGGGAATTCATCGAGACATTTCTTGTTTATAATTGAAGTTTTTTACTCACTACGAAGTATATCCAGCGATGCGATCCATACCCATGTTGATGTCGAAATTCGTTATTCACCAGTTATGTTTTCATAAACGTTTCAACCGTAAATTCGAGTTGGCAACGTGAATTACGTTCGCGAATATCCGAATAGATGAACTGGCGCAGATGAAGTGTTGTGGCGGTTTATTCATAAGCTGCGAAATTCCGGATAACGATATTTGTACAAGCTTTTGTTATACTATTGTGAAATTTCTCGCAGAACCTTTATAACCTAAGGCAAGGTTTTTGATTGCGCTGATATCTGAATGGCATGGGGGTATAACATGGCAAATAAATAAGCAAAAAATCCAAAAAGCATAAAATAAAATAAACGTAAACAAACTTTTCAAAAACAGGCTCTTATTTAAAAGGCACTGTAGTAAAAAGTAAAAAATAATGTTCAGTCAAATTGAAAATCAAAACAGTACAAGTACGAAAAATTCCCTTCCTTGGTCAATCATCATAGGTGCAAGTACTTAAAAGGTACATAAACTTAGATATGTTTTAAAATATCAAATATCCATTTTAAAAGCTTGGGCCGTCAAACGTCATAAGTACTAATACTACTTTAAAATTTCTGAAAAAAATGCCTAGTAAACTCATAAAAAAGTATATCTTAAAAATCAATTTGTATCACATCACTGAACATCTACTGTGGTTATCGTCTGATACTTATTTTACTGCACTTTGGCATATCACCAGTGCACGCTCACGAAGCGTATAGGTTATGTTTCAATTCGCCGACTTTTTTCTCGTGAGCAATCTCATATTTACTATTCGAACGTGGTAAGAATTTTCAAACTGCGTTCATCGAGGAACAGTGCAGAATCCAATTGGATCCCAATGAGGACTCCTTATGTGCAATGTCCCTAAGCAATCCCTATAGAGATGTGGGTGAATCTTGGGACTTCCCAACAAATGTGTGCACGGAATTACGAAAGAATATTTTTTCTGCAAGTTTCAACCAATTCCGGTTGAGAATTTCAAATGAAAAATTCTCAAACGACGTCAATGGGGAAATAACACGGAATCTACTTGAATTCGTATCTGGGAACTCATCAACGAATTTATGCACGGGATCTCTCTCCGCCATTGTTACCAATATTTTTATGGAAAACCCTCAACGTTATTACTCCAATTCGATACACGATATTTCGCTTGCGTAATACCAGAGTACATTGCCAACGCAAACTCACCAGTATCGATGTACGCTCAAAATCTCAAATTGCATACGAACAAAACACACGGACAGACAGTGCCTTCTGCATGCGAGGAGCACAAAGGCCGATGAAAAATAACGACTTGGTTTGCGGTTCTCAGAGCGGCTTCCATCATTACGCATACACTTTTTCCACATTCATAGTACTGAATCTCTTCCCCCCGTGGCTGCGGGCAATTGGTGCGGTTGTGATATAACACAGTGCTTTGCCACCTTATGAGGAATGGAGAGAACACGAAGCGGTTGAGAGTGGGCTAGGGGAGATCCAGGTAGACGAGAGTATATATTCGTTAGGGAAAATCAGATGAGCCAGAGAGCTAAAGGGGGTGAAAAAGGTGCGCGATCTACAGAGAGAATTAGAGAGAGAGAGAGAGAGAGAGAGAGAGAGAGAGGGATTGATTGATTGATTGCTTCATTATTCATTAGCTATGCCTTGGCAAAGCCTTGAGGCAAATGGTGGTACAATTAAAGAATTAAAGAATATTGTTCTTATAATTAAAGACTGTAAATAGGATGTTTATTAGATGTCTAATGATGGTTTTAGTAACAATATTATAACTATTAATGCTATATAATAGGATTATGACACAGTCGCACAGCTATGATTATACCGCACTTGAACTTACAAATCAATTCCAAATCGAGAAGCATGTGTCAACAATACTCTATACAGGGTGTTTGGCGCGTGGACCGACACAATTTTTTGGGGATTGGGGGGGGGGGGCATTTGCTACTTTTTTCACCCGTAGACCCTATGTCCTAAATGCCACGGTAATTAAGATATGATTTTTTAAAGTTTTTTTAATTAACTGAAATTTTGACTTAAGGCGTTACCCCCACTTGTAGCGCAAAAAAGGCCTTTTTCATGAATTTTTTTAAAGAAAACTACAAAACTTTTTTAATCGATCAATATACCATCTTAAAGAACACATCTTGAAGAACTTTCAGTAATTTTTTTATTGAAAAATATTACATTGTTTAGTGGCAAATGGCCGTCAATGAAATAATGTTTTGATATACACGGTTTGCGGTGACCAACATTGCGGCGAAGTGGATCATCTGAAAAAAAAATGCGGATGGATTTAGTCAAATATAAGTATAAACTAGTCTTCAATCGAAGGATTTTAAAAAATAATCATTTTTCACAAAATGGCGGACAGTCAAAGTTAATGGTTCGATTTTAACGAAAAAAAAAACGGCCGTTTTTGGCTATAAAACGGCCATTTTTTCGAAAAAAAAATCGAACGATTAAAGACTACATTTTTATGTATTAAATAAGCCTGCAAAATTTCAAGAAGATCGGTTCATTAGTGTTCGAGTAATCTTGGTCACCGACTTCAGAAATGCCATTTTGAAAAAAACGCGTTTAAAGTTTCAATTCTAGTTTACACGAAGAAAATATTTTTTTTGTAAACTTACATAGAGTCATCTATTCTGGGCATAAAAAAAACTGCACTTCAAATTACACTTTAAAAAATGCAATAAAAAAAATCGATTTTTTCAAAATCGCAAGTGGGGGTAACCCCTTAAAATCGTCATAAGTTTTTTGTTGTGTGGTTGCAATAGCACAAACTATCTTTGGTTGTATTCTGCAATGTATGTTTTTTTTAAATAAATCATCATTCGACACAATTGGTTTCAAGAAAATTACTCATGAGCTTCCAAAGTCTTAAAAATGTGTAAATGTATGAAACATGTCAACTTCTAAATGCATTATGAAAAATAATAAAAGATATTTTGAACTCAGCTTTGTTTTAAAAAGTTCTCTAGTCTATACCCTTTTCAACGGTACGCTACATGTCATAGAAATCATTCATTGCGTGGTCAAAACAACGAGAACAAGTTTTTCATATAACGAATTTAGCAGTTTACATTTTTCATACATTTACTCTTTTTTAAGACTGGAAGCTCAAGAGTCGTTTTCTTGAAACCAATTGTATCAAATAATGATTTATGGATAATAAAAAAAAACATTGCAGAATACAGTAAAACTTATTTTGTGCTATTACAACCACAAATAAAAAAGTTATGACGATTTAAAGGCAAAATTTCACATAATTAAAAAAACGAAAAAAAATCATATCTCAATTACCGTGACACTCAGGACATAGGGTCTAAGGGTTACAAAAATAGCCAATGAACCCCCCCCCCCCCCCCCCAATCCGCAAAAAATGTGTCGGTCCCTGCGCCAAACAACCTGCACAATCCGAAAAATGGTAGTTAATAAAACAAATTACAAATCTCCACTAAAAAGGTGACTGGGAATGCGCTGTTTGAATACATTTAGTAAGGATGAAGTAGGACTTCAGTAGGGCGTGAATGCCAAAAATATATACACTGCCAGCCAAAAGTTGTCGGACACTTGAGATAATTGCAAAACTTTCGATCACTGGATAATTGCAAAATAATGTTATAATAAAATAATTCATTTCATTTATTATTTTACGAAGATACTATATATATATACTATATACTCTATGTGATGAATTGTATTATTGTAATATAATTTTGCAGTTGTCCAAAGTGATCAAGTTTTGCTATTATCTCAAGTGTCCGAAAACATTTGAATGCTAGTATATATATATATATATATATATATATATATATATAGAGAGAGAGAGAGAGAGAGAGAGAGAGAGAGAGAGAGAGAGAGAGAGAGAGAGAGAGAGAGAGAGAGAGAGAGAGAGAGAGAGAGAGAGAGAGAGAGAGAGAGAGAGAGAGAGAGAGAGAGAGAGAAGAGAGAGAGAGAGAGAGAGAGAGAGAGAGAGAGAGAGAGAGAGAGAGAGAGAGAGAGAGAGAGAGACACGTATAAACGAATGAAAAAAGAGAGAAGTATAAATCCCAGTAGGAAAGATCCGTATGCCGAGAAAGGGTAGTTGGGGCAAAATAGGAGGAAGACGGATATCCCCCCAGGTACACTACGTACAATCGTATGGCGCAAATCCCTATTTGAAAAAAAAACCCAAGTGCTGAGTTAGCTCGCGCAACCCATATTTACAGTGGGTACGCTTTCTGCGGGTCGCGCAGTTACCAAGCGAGACGGCCTTCTCATTCTCTACCCTTATAACTGTTCTCGCGGCGCGAATTTGAGCACGTCTCGTCTCGGGTACCAAGTCGGCCCGACCTCTCAACGAAATTCTCGGGGGTGTACCCCGGCGACAACGTCGTACGGTCTGGAAAATGTGAGCGCCGATGGACCACGCTACGTCTCATTTTCTCGCACCCTCAAAGGTCTGTTTTTCGCACCCTGGTCTAAAATTTCGACACATAGAAGAGACCAACACGAAACGGTCGTAGGATATTCCTTCGATTGTTCGGTCCATCTCTGACGGTCTACCGAATCAATCCAACGAAACAGCCTTTCTTGAAAATAATCCAAATATCATCGGGCTTGTAAAAAATTCATTCTGCGGGAAGCGAGATGGAGACGGATCTGCCGATAGCAGAAAAGCTGAACGGCAATGAGAGAATAACAATGGCTCGAGCAATAAACGCTCGAGGTCATGAAAAAAATATGAATTTCGCTATGTATGATGCCTCTCTACTCGAGTGATGCCCCGAGATGACGTTCTTCGTATAATCTAAAACGCATGCTGTAGCGTTTCCATTAAAACGAGCACGTCTTTGCTCGCGGCATAAACAGAGCTTTTTAAAAGTTTAAACACTACGCCGAGGAATAAAAAAAATGTCCTCGGAAAGATTATTGTTTGTATCGCCTTGCTAAAATTATGGTTTACCTTAAAAATAACGACTTACTGTTTTCATTCAAATCATGGTTTAATTATATTTTTTGTCATTAATCAATTGTATTAAAAAAATGAAGTGATTTATAAAATAGTCAATGTACGTATTATGCAAGTGCACAAGAAATGTTGTACACAAAATTATTAAACATTAGAAATGATTCTATTGAAAATGCTTTATTCTTATTTTGAAAATCAAAATATTAGTTTAAAAAATTGATAGGATTGTTATAGGAAAACACAAGTCCATTTATACGGTACTTTTATACAGGCAACTTCGTCACTTCATCGGTGGCGTTGAAATCGGTGGCGTCGAAAACGTCAGTGGCATCGAAATTTTTTATTTTTATTACTTACAAGGAACATCCCTCAGGTGACACCCTTCGATTTTGTCGAAATTTGGATATGTTATAAAGCCCCGAAAAGTAAGCGATACGTTTTTTTTATCGGCGGAAAAACGGTTTTAAGGGGTGAAACCACCCCTCGAAAAAGGCATCTCTAGGGGTAATATAGCAGTTTTACACACAAGGAGTCCACCGATTTTAATGAAACAAAAACGAAAATTCTTCTAATCCGAAGCAATGAAAAATCCACTATGTGACGTTGCAAAAAAAAATTAAGGGGTGAACCACCCCTAGAGATGCCTTTTTTCGAGAGGTGGTTTCACCCCTTAAAACCGTTTTTCCGCCGATAAAAAAAATACGTATCGCTTACTTTTCGGTGCTTTATAACATATCCAAATTTCAACAAAATCGAAGAGTGTCGCCTGAGGGATGTTTCTTGTTAGCGTCGAAATGCTGCTGCGTCTTTTGATAAGTCCATGGAGATTTTATCTGTCTATGCGAGAGAAATGAATAACGAGTAATGCACGTATTTCATTAATTTAAACCGACGGGATTCTACCAGCAATATCACGGAGCAGAATTGAAGGAAAAAGAAAACGAAATAAAAGTTATATTCATAGTATTATTATTGTTATTATTATTGTTATATAAACTAATGCATCTAACCTTTGTTTCGTTTTTCTTGCCCTTCGATTCTACTCCATGATGTTACTCGCCCTCTTCCTCGCATAAATATATATATATTTATATATATATATATATATATATGTTAGGGTGGCACGATGTTGAGCTTATTTTTTCCTTTTTCTCACCATCCAATTATCTTCTTAAAAAGAAAAAGGATTGTCGCCAGAACTGCGAGCCATCAAGAAAAATTTGGAGGTCGATCAAGCTTCCCAAAAATTGAAATTTTCATTTAAATATCGATTGTTTTTTTCGTCCACTTCTCACCCATGAATGTTACGCTTCATAATTTTTAAATTAACCTCTCGAAAGCTCTAGCCGGCCAATGAATTTTTGTAGTCGCTCAAGAGCTTCGAAATTTCCAATTTTGGCCAATTTTTTAATTATTTTCCCACTAATAAATTTGACGCTTTGTAAAATGTTCAACACGATAAAACCTTTTTACTTTAGAAACCGCTTTTTCAAATTTACCTCACATTTCTAACCCAAGAATTATAATCTTGGTTCTCATAAAATAATTTCTTAACAATAATAAACACATATTGTCTAAATGGTATTTATTACAAATGATTATGATAAATTATTCAGAAAATGTAACACTTTGCTGGTTATTTTGTTTTTATGCTACAAGGAATTATAGTGCATGCGAGATTAATTTTTTTGGCGGAAATTCGGATTTTCGAAAACTTTGAGCGACCACTAAGTATTCATTGGCCGACAAGAGCTTTCGCGAGGTTAAGGCCTTAGGCCACAGTAACGGGTATACAATCATGTGCTAATTTACCCATTTTTTCGTTTGAAAAAGTGATTCACTTATAAAATTAATTACACATCTATTGAGTATGAATATCAAGTTGGTAGAATTTTTTTTTTCTATGTACAAAATGGCCGACAACTAATATTTTCTTTCTTTATCTTTTTTTAGGCGCTCTGTTGCGTGACATTTAGCATCCCCATTTTTTTACCTAGAACAAAAAACGAAAATTCTCGTCAATCTACATTAGAATACCTAGAGAAGTACGTACGGAATTTAAAAAATATTGTTTTGTTCAAAAATTGTAGGTGTTTGAACTTAAGAAATTAATTTTCAGTAAAAAATTTCGTTATAACTGCTTATAAACTGCTCATAAAATGAAAAGTTTTCGATTAATCCGAAATTCCGTACGTACTTCTCTGCGAAATGCAATTAGGAACATCACTTTGGAAATTGAAGTAAATCGACTGAAAATTGTTGAAGTTATTTGTCACGCCAATTGGAAAACAGGTGTTTCGAGAAGTTTTGAGTAGTCAGCCATTTTGTACTTCGAAAAAAATACATATATTTTCTAACAGCTTGCTATTCATACTAAATAGATGTGTAATTAATTTTATGAGTGAATCACATTTTCATACGAAAAAAAAAGTTAAATTCGCACATGATTTTATGACCGTCACTGTGGCCTAAGGCCTCAATTTTAAATTTATAAAGCGTAAGATTCATGGGTGAGAAGTGGACGAGAAAAATGATCGAATTTTTAATGAAACAATGAGTTTTTGGGAGGCTTGAGCGACCTCTACATATTTTTTGACCGCTCGCAACTTTCGCGACGATTTTTTTTAAGGGGCCAGTCCACTTTGGAGCCACAAACAGGCTATTTTCGCGATTTTTAAAAAAAGATTTTATAAACGATATGAACATAAAAGTTATTGGGCTTGATAAATAAAGTCTTGAAATACATTTTTAAAAAAATTTAATTCATTTTTATTTATTTGTAAGTACAAAAACTATAGTTTAACGTAACGCCTCAAAAATAGGTGGGCTAGGAAGCTCCATCACAACTCAGCAACGGCTTGTCTGAAACAAAAAAATCAAAGTCCATTAGATTCAGTATGACACCAGCTGCAAAACGACCCTCGGATATAAAGTTTTATCAAAAAATAAAAAAATGGCAGATGAAAAACGAAAAAAGTAAAAAAAAACGCGTTTTTCGCAGTTTTTCGCAAAAAAAGAGTAAAAATCAAAACTTTAAAACCATCGAGGATCATCTTGTTGCGAATCATGTTTACAATATGTGGTTCAAATTTCAAGAGAATCGGTTTATTAGTTTTAGAGATACGATGGAGCTAGATTTTGAAAACGTTGTTTCGAGAAAAACGCGTTTGAAGTTTATACTATGAAAAACTCTTACCAAAACTCAATTGGTAATTCCTGCACCGTACAAAATCCCTTCTGATTGCTCATCATCGTCGATTTCTTCAAGTCTTGCTTGCTTTCGATTTTTTGAAATTTCCAAAGTGGACTGGCCCCTTAAATAAGATAATTAGATAGTGAGAAAAAGGAAAAAAGGAGCTCAAAATTGTGTCACGCTAATATACACAGACACACAATAACAGATCAGAAAAGGAAGTGAGGACCACATTCATTCAGCATATCGCTCACAGCACGTGCATATTTTGCCCTCTCTATGTACACGTGGCTCTGTGTGTGCGTGCAGATGTACACACGCTGCAGCCTCGAAACAGGCGCTTCGATTATCCGAACGTTAAAATTCAAAGCGCGAACGCACGTCGATGCCGGCTGTCTGCTGGAATACGTTCATTTTCTCCTTCTTCCACCCCTTCCGACGTTCCTTTTTCTTGCCTAGCGCCGTCCTCGAGGTTGTCGGTTTCCGCGCGACTTTTATTGCCAAAGTTTGAAATGCCAAGCGCGACGGAGGTCAGCATACGAATCGCGCGAAAGCCCTGCGGTTTTTATCTTTGGTGTGGAAAAGAATCGATGGTACCAAGCTCGTTGGGATAAAAAAAGCTCGCAGCGCTCTCGTCGCGTGAATAAGTATCGAGGAAAAAATACGTGAGGCCAAGGAGAATTTTAGAAAACCGTCGCAGGTATCGAATATCTTCGGTAATACCCATGTAGGGTGATCGGTAGTGGCCAACAATTGGCCGATGCTCGACGCCGAGCTTGCCAACATTGGCACTCGAGTTTGGCCCGATCATCGACCGAGCCTCGGATGATAAGAGCGGCCCGATATTCGCAATCAATATTGGCCCTAGAATGGCTTATGAGAATCGGCCGAGCATCGCGTAGGAGTTCATTCGAGAATCGGCCAACAATAAGTCCCCGTCAAGATTGCCATCATTGGCACTCGAGCTTGGCCCGATTATCGACCGAGTCTTGGCGGATAATTGTGACCCGATATAGATCACCAAAATTGGTCCTGCACTGCCAAAAAAAAAAAAAAAATTGACTAGTTTTGTATTGTAATTCGTCATTACCTGGTCTTTCGAAACGATTAGATCGAAGAAAATATTTCACCTATATGGGACTCGAACCTTGAACCTACCTACTCATAGCTAAGCACGCTGCCCCTATGCTACCGAGTGCTTGTAACATCTGAATGGCAGATATGGCATAAGAGACCAAATGGATTCTCATCATTATTTGTATCACACAACTCTATCAATTAGTTAATATCATTGTGATAATCAGAGAGTTTTATCGAATAACATGTTATAGAATTTTCAAACATAACCTAAATATAATTTCTCTCTCTCCACCTTCTCTACCCCCACATTAGTTCACGTTTAATTTGGATAAAAAAATATATTTAAAATGAATAATTCTAATAATGGAATGCAGTAGGAAAAATTTGATTTCACGAGAAATTCAAATAAAAAATAAGTGAATAGACGCGGTTAGTTAATATTAATAGAATTTTTCTGTCAGTGTAGGATGGTTCATAAAAATCGGCAGACTATCGCGTATGAGCTCGTTCGAGAATCGACCAACAATGAGTGCATCGATTTGGTAGTATATTTGTTAAGAGTAATGTCCAATGGACTCGTAAAAAGTATTTATCTCGTCTCTCAATGACTTCGACGCGAAACAATGAATCGTCAATATACGAATTGCGGTTCGATCATGCGTTACTCAGCCGAACATTGGCCTCGTATCGCCTAATCAACGTTGGCGAGTCTAAACTTCACCAAACATCGACCGCGTATCGATAAGCCAATCATTAGCGAGTCTATATTTTGCCGAACATTGGGCTCGAATCGGCCAAAAAAAAAGTTGGCGAGTCTATACTTCGTCAAACATCGGCCTCATATCGATAAACCAATAATGAACGAGTCTATACACGGCCGAACATTGGCCTCGTATTGGCAAACCAATGATTGGCCAGTCTATACTTCGCCAAACATCGGCCTCGCATCGACAAGCCAATGATTAGCGAGTCTATGTTTGGCCGCATATCGGCAAACCAATGATTGGCAAGTCTATACTTCGCCAAATATCGGCCTCGTATCGACAAGCCAATGATTAGCGAGTCTATATTTGGCCGGACATTGGCCTCGTATCGGCAAACCAATGTTGGCTAGTCAATACTCAGCCGAGCATTGGCGTACAATTGGGTAATCTATTATCGCCCCGCCAACATGGGTCCAAGTATTGGCCGTTACGGTTCGATTGGCGAAACCTACATGGGTAACGCGCTGTTCGATTTTTCAATTTTCACGGATTTTGATTTGATTGGACGAGATTTTACGGCTCAGGGTAGTGCTGTGCATTTTTGGCCATTGTGACTCATTCAATTTTCGTGCGGGTTTTATTCATTTGCACCAATTGAATTGAAGGGAGTCGCGAGTTTATGGGAGCACAAAATGGGAGCGCAAAAATTGATCGAAGCTCGATATTTATAATTCACGCGTTCATTCGAATTCGTCTCGTAAGTTTATTAAAGCCTTGCATTGTTCCATCGAAGCTTTTTCGCTAATAGTGATTACACTCACCAGGACTTTGCAAATTCAAGCAGTATCGTTGGTTAGAAATTTGAAAACATTATTTTGTAATTTTATTTAATTATTCTTTTTTCTTTTATTTGATTATTCTTATATTTGCAAAGTTGACGTGGATTTTCCAAAACGGGAAAAAATGTCATTTTTTCGTACGTTTTCAAATTAAGGGTTTACCCCCACTTGCGATTTTGAAAAAATCGATTTTTTTTATTGTATTTTTTTAAGTATAAGTATCTGAGAATATGTCCTGAAAATTTCAAGTCGATCCGAACAAAATTGACTGAGATATGAGCATTGAAAGAGAAGAATCCGTTGTGAAATTGAAACTTTAAACGCGTTTTTCTCAAAATGGCATTTCTGAAGACGGTGACCAAGATTACTCGAACACTAATGAATCGATCTTCTTGAAATTTTGCAGGCTTATTTAATACATAAAAATGTAGTCTTTAATCGTTCGATTTTTTTTTTCGAAAAAAAAAAAATCGAACGATTAAAGACTACATTTTTATGTATTAAATAAGCCTCCAAAATTTCAAGAAGATCGGTTAAAATCGAACCATTAACTTTGACTGTCCGCCATTTTGTGAAAGATGAATATTTTTTAAAATCCTTCGATTGAAGACTAGTTTATACTTATATTTGACTAAATCCATCCGCATTTTTTTTTTCAGATGATCCACTTCGCCGCAATGTTGGTCATCGCAAACCGTGTATATAAAAACATTATTTCATTGACGGCCATTCGCCACTAAACAATGTAATATTTTTCAATAAAAAAATTACTGAAAGTTCTTCAAGATGTGTTCTTTAAGATGGTATATTGATCGATTAAAAAAGTTTTGTAGTTTTCTTTAAAAAAATTCATGAAAAAGGCCTTTTTTGCGCTACAAGTGGGGGTGACGCCTCAATATTAAGATAAAAAAATTCTCCAAACTGCCAAAAGGTGCTTTTATAGAATTTATTCCAAAGGTGGGTTTACGAAACCCACCTTTAGCTCGCTGTACGATCATTTGTTCATGAGACATTGATGATCTACAAAAGAAGCTCCATTTTTCTTTAAACGCCGATATCTCAGCGACAAATGGTCGTACAGAGTTCCAAAAAAGACCGTTTTGAAGCTGAAGAATCTGGCTAAATGAACCCAGTATTGATCAAGCTCAAAAAATGTTGAGCCCGTGGACGATTTTGAACAAAAAAAATGTTTGCCTTGCGCTATTTCTTAGATTCACACCGAGCGTGTTGTTGAAAAAAAAATTCACCGGTGAGATTCGTAAACTAGAGATTTCAAGCTTTAAAACCCCCATTTTTTTACGCTACCACCATTTTTCACGTAGCTACAGTTATATACAAAGATCAATGAATTTTTTTTTTAATTTTCCTGTTCCCTTAATTTTTGTAATGAATGCATATAGTGATTTTTACATATCCGTGAAGAATCAGTAAGCATGTGTACCTATCTATTTTTTTCAGTTATTTTTTAAATTATCCCATCCTAAAAATAACCTCCAAACCAGCGCTCTAGACCACAATACTGTCTCAATTTTACGTCGTTAACGATGCTTCGACGGAGCTGCAATAAACTTAACTCAATTGCTCGAACAACCTCTTGACATTTTGTTGAAAAAATCCATGTCAAAGAGGATGTAATCAGCGGAAATTCCTCGAACTTGGATGTCGAGAAAGTAGACGGAAAAGTTGAATTGGAATAAAGCGAGGAAGAAATAGAGCCCAGGCGCCAAGTGGTAGCAAGCGTGTCGGGGTTGCAATCCGTGAAAACAGTTGTCCTGAACGTTCCTCATGTATTAATAAAATTGAATGAAATATTCTCGTGAATATATTAAAACGAGAATATATATATATATATATATATATATATATATATACAGTACATATACAGCTCTACGCTATTTCACGCCGCCATTCACTCGTGATAACTCCCACGCTTCGCTGATGGTCCCGTCACTCCGTCGAATAGATGCGCAACGATTTTCCCACACTTTTCGCCCTTCCGACATCAACGTGGGCTCTATCTCTTCGGGCAAATATAAGCGCGTGGGTGTTCTCGCGCGCACGTCACCGTAGCAAAGCTTCCTACGGAAGGTAGGAAGCAAACAAAGCGCGAAATAGAATGTGTACACCGGATGTTGCTGCTTGCGAGCCGTATAAACTCGAAAGGCAGCGATCGATCTCAAGAGTCGCAGGATGCGAAAATCTCGCCGCATCCGCGTTTCTCGGGAATTCTCGAGAAAAAGTACGAAGAGAGGTGAGAGAAGAGAACTGTACAAGAGAGGAAACGTGCAGCGAGTCTGACTTGGAAACTTTGCCATGGGAGGTCGCTTCTTGATGCCTGGCCGCGTTGCCGACTGCTTTTGTTCTTGCTACAGCATGAAGCGTTCTCGCTAAAAGGGCTTTCGAGTTACCCCCCACCCTTCGAACCTTCCACCTCAGTTGGGACTCGAGTGTTGTTCCTGTTCCTCGTCATCCATCCAGTAACGACATCTATCTGTGCGGAAATGGAGTTTCGTGGATAGTTCTTGATATTCTCTCTTACTACACTCAGAAATAAGATGTATTATGTTCTGATAAATTGGCACATTGGAACATAATTTATTGGAAATTAATAAATGTTTACTCGTATGGAGACAGTTTTTATGTGATTGTAACTACAGCATTTATTCGGCGTCACTAAATATGTTTTTTTACGTGCCCATTTTTCACGTCAATTAAAAGCCATATTTAAGGGGAGATATACACCTAGGAGCTGGAAAAAAGGTCATTTTTGTGAATTTTTTCAAGGACAACTATTTGAAATTTCGGATTGGGGTTTTAATTATCTAAAAGTATATACATTCAAAAATATGTTTAATTTTCTTTATTTAAAAAGATCAAAAATATACAAGGATATTGTAGGATCCTTGGAGCGTCGTAAAAAAATCTGCGTATAAGATACCCACTGGCGTTTCTTCAAAAATCATCTGAAAAAAAAACCGAAAAGATTATTAAATTAGATACTATAATCTAGTACTTGTCATAGCCGATTTTGAAAATATCGATTTGTGACAAAATGGCGGACGTTTGAACATAAATAGTGATTTTTGGGCCAAAAATTATTAATTATTTTGCCTATAAAACAAAAACTACGTAACGGAAAAAAAGTCCTATGGCAAGGACTAGATAATGGTGTATAGAATAACCGCAAAAAACCTCAAGGCAATCGGTTCATTGGTTTTCGAGAAATTTTGGGTACCGATTTGAAAAACGTGGTTTTGAGAAAAACGCGTTTGAAAATTTGGGAATGAATGAATCATGAAATTTGTCAACTTAGATGGAATCATCGATACCAGGCCCATAGTGTAGGTCTTCTACACTATGATTCAAGTGTGAGTAAGAATATAAAGTGAGAAAATAATGATGGACGAAATGTCACAATTCCTCGTAAAAACCAGCTGGGGAATTATGAAGAATCCTATTTGATGTTAAAAAAAATTCTTAGTAAATCTTAAACATAAACTTTAATAATAAAAATTCTTAGCTGTTAATAAAATCGTAGTAGGCCGACATACGAATGAGAAAACTTATTCGCCGGGAAACAAACTTCTTTGTCCTTAATAAATCTTTTTTCTGCGTGTATTTTCCGATCTCGCATTCTTCCCGGTGCAACAAGCACCTTCGGGAACAAAAATGATTGAGGGGGCCACCCATGGGACAGCTATTTTTTCGCTTTTTGGGATCTTTTTTTACGAACCATTGACCCTCCCTTGACACACTGGGTCACTTTGACCCGGACGAATTTGCAATAAAAATGCACATTTTCCTAAAACGGAAAGTTTTCAATAATTTTTTACGACAATTCAATTTTATACGTTCCGAATATTCATTATGCAGACATATTAAGAAACGTTTAAAGTGTATCCCGGATTATTGCAATCAAAACCGACCCAAGGGTTGTTAAGGGCAGGTGGATGAAGTACTATCCGTGTCAAATTGACCCAGTGTGTCAAAGCCGAGGCTAAATATAAGTGTGCCAAGGAAGGGTTAAAACACACCATCTTTGAATTTTTACCACACGTGTATGTTATCAAGAAAAAATAACGAGTTGAATCGACTTTACACCGTTCAGAAGACACTCATGGGTAAAAAAAAGTTGGTTTACGGCTGCCATGATTCTTTTGCTCATCTGAAATTGAAAAAATCAAACGGCATTTTGATTTGTAGACCTGAGGCTATCGCCGGAACTAGAGTGAAGATATGAAGATTTACTTCAAATTTAAAAGTTATGTTCCTAATTGCATTTCACTGAGGAGTACGTGCGGAATTTCTGATTAATCAAAAACCTTTCATTTTATGAGCAGTTTATGAACAGTTATAACGAAATTTTTCACTGAAAATTCATTTCTTAAGTTCGAATACCTACAACTAATGAATAAAACAATATTTTTTAAATTCCGTACGTACTTCTCTAGGTATTCTAATGTAGATCGACGAGAAGTTTTGTTTTTTGTTCTAGATAAAAAATTGTGTATGCTAAATATCACGCCGCGGAGCGCCTAAAAAAAGAAAAGTTTGGCAGTTTAAAAAAGATAACAAAAATATTAGCACTCGGCAATTTTGTACATCGAATAAAAAAAAATGCTAACAGCTTGATATTCATACTAAATAGAACTGTAATTAATTTTATGAGTGAATCACTTTTTCAGACGAAAAAAAATTGTTAAATTCGCCGTTAAATTTTATACCCGTTACTGTGGCCTAAGGCCTTAAAGTTTTAAGTACAGTAAAATCATGGAAATTTCGTGTTTACCTTTAATCGGCGACGCCTGGACCATACAATTGTCCTTCTAATTCGACATTCTCTTGCTCTTCTGCTTTTCTGGAAGATGCAGGAAAAAAAGTCCCATAAAAATGTACAAACGTATATCCCCCTTAACGCCGGTATGGAATCCACGGGCACGTACGATCGCGGTCGTAAACACGAGCAGCGCGGTTGAATAAAAATTCGTAATTTCGCGTAAGCAAATAAAAGTGTCGATCGCAAAGGGGACGAGGAACGGACCGACCAGAGATTCAATATGATGGCTCGTATACACTCCTCTGAGAGACGAGTCGGTGAAACTCACGGGGCAATCGCGCCGAGGGTGCCATACGAATGGAAAAACAAAGCAGCGAGCACGACGTGAGAGTACGAAAGAAACTGCGCTAAAGGATGGAATGAAGCAGCCAGTGGTTGTAAATTGGAACATCGTGTTAGAGGAGATCGCTTTGTGGCTTTACGATGTCGAGTTTAAATGAAAAATGGCTCTTATGCGAGCCAATAGTTACATGGCGCAATGGTCGTGCGTGGAGAAAATAAAAACCTCGACGTTGCAGAATCGGATGTGGAAGGCTGATGAAGAGAAAGCCGGAAGGCCAAAGAACCGGAGATGATAATGAGGAGAAGAATTTAAAAGAAAGAGAATAAATAAGATTGCGCAGTGTAGCAAAACAATAGAGAAGGGGTGAAAGGGGTGAATGTGCCCTGTAAGGGAGCAACGAATGCAGTGCTTCTCTTTACAATTAATTATGTAAAAACATGTGAAAGAGAAATTGAGAGAGACAGACATCTTGTTAACGTTTTTATCTCATCGGCAAGACAAAATATCTACTGTCTCATTCTTAAAGGGGCCAGTCCACTTTGGAGCCACGAAAAAGGCTATTTTCGCGATTTTTTGGAGGGTTTTATAAAATATATGAATATAAAAGTTGCTGGGCTTGGTAAATAAATTCTTGAAATATATTTTTTTTACATGTATTCATTTTCATTCATTTTTAACGCGGTCCTCTAGTTTCTCGACTGTTTTTTTACGACTTTTTCAATAATTTTTTACGGGCAAAGCATCGAAATAATCAATCTCATTGTTTTTGCATAATCTTTATTAACATTTAAATAAGCTTTACAAATTTTTTGAAGTCAAAATATATATTAGAATAAGAGTTATAGTGGCCGACAGGAAGACATCAAGTAAAAGAGGTGCTTGACGGTGACCAAGATTGCGGCTGTTCTGCTTATCTGAAATCAAAAAACCAAACGGCATTTTAATCTTCATATTTAAGACTAGCGATTGAACTAGAGTGAATTCTAAATTATAAAAATTGACTTTTTTATACACTTTTGAAAATTACATTCTATTTTTTACTCATTTTTTCTTAAGTTTTTCGCTCGTACAAAAAAAACTATCGAAGCAATCATGATAATCCTAGTTCAATCGCTGGCTTATAACATATTAAAGATGCTGTATAAATTTGAACAAGATCGGTGCAGTAGTTTCTGAAATATCGTGGTCACCGTTTCGAAAAATGGTGTTTCGAGAAAAACGCGTTTGAAAGTATACCTGCTCCGTATACCTGCTCCGTTCCAGGGCCGTAACTTGTGAACCACTTCGAATATCGAAAAATCCTTTGGCACACATTTTCTACACATGTTGTAGATGTGATTTATGAAAAAAAAATCGATTTTTTCGACCCGAGAAACTAGAGCACCGCCTTAAGTACAAAAACTATAGTTTAACGTAACGCCTCAAAAATAGGTGGGCTAGGTAGCTCCATCACAACTCGGCAACGGCTTGTCTAAAACAAAAAAATCAACGTCCATTAGATTCAGTATGACACCAGCTACAAAATGACCCTCGGATATAAAATTTTATCAAAAATTAAAAACTGGCAGATGAAAAACGAAAAAAGGTTTTAAAAACGCGTTTTTTGCTGTTATCCGTAAAAAAAGAGTAAAAATCAAAATTTTAAAACCATCGAGGATCATCTTGTTGCGAATCATGTTTACAATATGTGGTTCAAATTTCAAGAGAATCGGTTTATTAGTTTTAGAGATATGATGGAGCTAGATTTTGAAAACGTTGTTTCGAGAAAAACGCGTTTGAAGTTTATACTATGAAAAACTCTTACCTAAACTCAATCGGCAATTCCTCCACCGTACAAAATCCCTTCTCATTCCTCATCATCATGGATTTCTTCAAGTCTTGCCTGCTTTCGATTTCTTGAAATTTTCAAAGTGGACTCACCCCTTAAGGGGTAAGGCCACAGTAGAATTTTCAAAAAATCGATTTTTTTTCTCGCTAACACGGTGCTTCATCATCATAAAAATAAGTTACTATTCGATTTATAGCAAGAACAATTTTTTTTCACCTACATTGAGCGTTTAAAGTAAGCCCACCTCTGGCACGGCTATAAAGTACCTAAAACTTTAAACGCGTTTTTCTCGAAACAGCTTTTTTCCAATTAGCGTGACAAATAACTTCAACAATTTTCACTTGATTTACTTCAATTTTCAAAGTTATGTTCCTAATTGCATTTCGCAGATAAGTACGTACGGAATTTATGATTAATCGAAAACTTTTCATTTTATGAGCAGTTTTATACGAAACTTTTCACTGAAAATTCATTCAAATACCTACAACTTTTGAATTGAACAATATTTTTTTAAATCCGTACGTACTTCTCTAGGTATTCTAATGTAGATTGACGAGAATTTTTGTTTTTCGTTCTAGATGAAAAATTGTGGACGCTAAATGTCACGCCGCGGAGCGCCTGAAAAAAAGATAACAAAATAAAATATTAGTAGTCGGCCATTTTGTGCATCGAAAAAAATATATATTTTTTCTAACAGCTTGATATTGATACTAAATATATGTGTCATTAATTTTATGAGTGAATCACTTGTTCATACGAAAAAACTTGTTAAATTCGCACATAATTTTATACCCGTCACTGTGGCCTAACCCCTTAAATAACGATTACACTTTAAGGCCTCGAGAAAATTACGAAAAAATAATAGGTGTACAAACAAATACTCGGTCCGTTTTTCATGAAAATAACGATTTATTTACTTGAAAGTCAAGGTACATTTGAATTTGGAAAGTAATCTCCGTTTGCTTTCACATATTTCCTCCACCTGTCAGGCAGATTGTGAATTCCTTGGCGGCAAAACGATGGTGGTTTTGAGTCGCTAAAGTCGGAATAGAATGTTGAACTTCGTTGAACGTTTTGAAATGGCTGTCAACCGGATGATGTTGGAGCAATCGGAACAAGTGAACATCCGATGGCGCCAGGTGTGGCAAAACTTCCCAGCCCAACGAATCTAAAGTGTCTCCGGTCCTTTTTGCTGTGTGTGGTCAGACATTGTCATGCAGCAATATGACCAGCCTAGATCCTTTGCCTGTGTGATGCCATTTTGAATCTTGCCGAGCTTTTTCAAACGACTGGAAATGTCTTGTTGCATAACTCCTAATGTAGTAGCAAGCTCCGATTGTGGTTGGCAAAGATCTTCGTCCAGCAAGTGCTCTAAATCCTCGTCTTCAATTTTGTTCTAGTCCCCGTGCTCTCTCGCCATCCTCGAGGGCGAAATTTCCACTCCGGAACCTTTGAAACCACTTCTTCACGGTACTCATGAATATGGCATCTCACCGAAATGCCTGCGAAATCATCTATTTAGCCTCGGCATGTTCTTACGATGTATATTTTGAGGTTATGTTAAGGCGTTACCCCCACTTGTGGCGCAAAAAAGGCCTTTTTCATGAATTTTTTAAAAGAAAACTACAAAACTTTTTTAATCGATCAATATACCATCTTAAAGCACACATCTTGAAGAATTTTCAGTAATTTTTTTATTGAAAAATATTACATTGTTTAGTGGCAAATGGCCGTTAATGAAATAATGTTTTTATATACACGGTTTGCGGTGACCAACATTGCGGCGAAGTGGATCATCTGAAAAAAAAATGCGGATGGATTTAGTCAAATATAAGTATAAACTAGTCTTTAATCGAAGGATTTTAAAAAATATTCATTTTTCACAAAATGGCGGACAGTCAAAGTTAATGGTTCGATTTTAACGAAAAAAAAACGGCCGTTTTTTGGCTATAAAACGGCCATTTTTTTCGAAAAAAAGAAATCGAACGATTAAAGACTACATTTTTATGTATTAAATAAGCCTGCAAAATTTCAAGAAGATCGGTTCATTAATGTTCGAGTAATCTTGGTCACCGACTTCAGAAATGCCATTTTGAGAAAAACGCGTTTAAAGTTTCAATTTCAGTTTATACGAAGAAAAAATATTTTTTTTTGTAAACTTACATAGAGTCATCTACTCCGGACATAAAAAAAACTGCACTTCAAATTGCACTTCAAAAAAATGCAATAAAAAAAATCGATTTTGTCAAAATCGCAAGTGGGGGTAACCCCTTAAGCTGTTGGTCCGGACAAATAGGCTTCTAGATACTATATGACCCCAGACCTGGAGGGAAATTTTTTTCGTTCGCATATTCA